>RJWM01005037.1:0-95627 GCA_004363535.1 Dasyprocta punctata | reverse complement strand
CCGTCCGTCATCACCCACCCACCCATGCATCTATCTGTCCATCGTCCACCTACCCATCCATCCATCTGTCCATCATCTACCCACCCATCTATCCATCTGTCCATCATCCATCTAGCCATCATCCATCTTTCATACGTTCACTCCTTCCTCCCTTCTTCCCTCCCTTCCTCCCTCCCTCTCTCCCTCTCTCCCTGTCTCCCTCTCTGTATGATCCATCCATCCGTCCATCATCCATCTGTCCATCATCCATCTGTCCATCCATCTGTCCATCATCCACCCACCCCTCTGTCCATCCGTCTGTCGTCCACTCATCCCTCTATCTGTCATTCACTCCTGAAATGCAGTGGACACTCTTTATGTGCCAGGCCTAGTCCTAGGCTCTGAAGACAGCAGTGAATTGAACAGACTAAGGCAGGCCACAAGATGCAGCCATCGTGGAA
This sequence comes from Dasyprocta punctata, assembly GCA_004363535.1. NCBI lineage: Eukaryota > Metazoa > Chordata > Mammalia > Rodentia > Dasyproctidae > Dasyprocta > Dasyprocta punctata. The sequence goes on along the minus strand of RJWM01005037.1, from coordinate 95,187 downwards.
CTTAGTTTTTATTGGTCAAAGAGATGATGATGATGATGATGCAAGAGATAAGCAAATGAAAACACGCGGCGTTAGATTGTGGTATGTGTTGAAGGGAAAATAATTAAACAGAGAAGGTGACCACAGAGTTGGGTTAGGCCTGAAATCAAGATAGAGTGGCTGGGGGCGCAGTGTTTCAACCCCTTCAGAAGGAGCAAGGGGACGTGGCGCAGCTCTGGGAGGGAGGGCAGCTGGCGCAGGGAGGCACCGTGCTGGTGCGGGGCGGAGCCTTTGCCGCAGGGCCGGTGGAGCCGGGTCTCGGCCGCAGAGCCACAAGTGTGTGCTTGCCAGCCCCTCACACCGTCTCCTGCTTTTCCTCCAGAACACTACAGCTACGCCTCCTCCAGCCTCAGCTCTGCTCTGCCTCTCCCTGCGGCACACGCCTCCTTGCCGGCTCAGTGCCATGACCTTCAGACGTCCACGCCGGGCATCTCGGCTGTCCCTTCAGCAAATCTCCCCTCGGGGTATGGAGGAGCCGTGGACAGCGGGGCCCCGGGCTACTTTCTGTCTTCTAGCAACCCCCGGCCCAATGGGGCCCCCACCCTGGAGAGCCCGCGCATTGAGATCACCTCGTACATGGGCCTGCACCATGGCGGCAGCCAGTTTTTCCATGACGTGGAGGTGGAGGACGTGCTTCCCAGCTGCAAGCGGTCGCCGTCCACAGCCACGCTGAGCCTGCCCAGCCTGGAGGCCTACAGAGACCCCTCGTGCCTGAGCCCGGCCAGCAGCCTGTCGTCCCGGAGCTGCAACTCGGAGGCCTCCTCCTACGAGTCCAACTACTCGTACCCGTACACGTCCCCCCAGACGTCCCCGTGGCAGTCGCCCTGCGTGTCTCCTAAGACCACGGACGCCGAGGAAGGCTTTCCCCGAGGCCTGGGGGCCTGCCACCTGCTGGGCTCCCCCAGACACTCCCCATCCACCTCGCCTCGCACCAGTGTCACCGAGGAGAGCTGGCTCGGGGCCCGAGGCTCCCGGCCCACGTCGCCATGTAACAAACGGAAGTACAACATCAACGGCCGGCAGCCCTCCTGCTCCCCGCACCACTCTCCCACGCCATCCCCACATGGCTCCCCGCGGGTCAGTGTGACCGAGGACACCTGGCTGGGCAACTCCACCCAGTACACCAGCTCGGCCATCGTGGCGGCCATCAACGCCCTGACCACTGACAGCAGTCTGGACTTGGGCGACGGCATCCCTGTCAAGTCCCGCAAGACAGCCCTGGAGCATTCGCCCTCGGTGGCCCTCAAGGTGGAGCCGGCCGGGGAGGACCTGGGCGCCACCCCGCCCGTGTCTGACTTCCCACCGGAGGAGTTCGCCTTCCAGCACCTTCGCAAGGGCGCCTTCTGCGAGCAGTACCTGTCGGTGCCGCAGCCCCCGTACCAGTGGGCCAAGCCCAAGCCGCTGAGCCCTGCGTCCTACGTGAGGTGAGTGGCCCGGCGGGGTGAGCTCAGGCTTCCCGGTCGGTGGGTGGGAGGGGCCGCTGTGGGCTTCCGGGGGCAGGGCGGGAGGGGCGTTCACTGCGGTTTCTTGGTGCAGCTCCCATCTCTGCCTGCTGCTCAGGCTCCCTGTGAGCCGCCTGTCTCCAGGTTTCCCTCTCCCCAGGAGCCTTACCAGGGCAGCCTCACTGCAACCCGATCCTCTAGAAAGACCTTTTGTCACCCGCGGTCCTTTTATAGCCCTGGGCTTGGGGCTTCACCGTAGGAATCTGGGGACACAGTTCTGCCGCAGCGAGGTCCCCAGCACGTGCGCACAGCTGTGTTTCTGATGGAACAGAGCCACGCCGTTGCCCCCCCATTCGCGCCTGCCTGCTGCTCACCCACTTCCTCTCCCGCTTTAATTGCCGTCACCATGGCTGTCGCAGATGGGACCTCAGCTCAGCAGCCCTCCCAAGCGGCCACCGCCACGCTGGCGTTCGGTGAACAACACAGCCGCGTCCTCCCGGGAGGCCCGCTCTGTGCCTGGCAGGCTGGGCGTGCGCGCTTGCTGGGCTCAGCTTTGGGCACTTGGTTTCTCTTTAATGGGGTGCAGGGCTGCTCCCGCTCTGCCGGGCCCACTTCCCAGCCCGGTGCTTTATTTTTAGCAGAGCAGCTTTCCCACCGGCGGCCACTCGTGACCCTAACAGGGGGCTTTCTGCTCCAGAACTTTCTGTCCGAGGGACACAGATGCCCACTCAGACCAACGAGGGCCGCTGTGATGTCAGGGCCAGGGGGCCAGGGAGGGCCCCAGGCTGTGGGATGGCCGCTGCGTGGACCCCGCGTGTGCCCCAGAGCAGCCTGGGCCTGGCGCTTTGCCGTCTTGTTCTCCCTGCTTTCTCCTCATCTAGGCCTCCTGAGGTGGGAGTGGGCCAGGGCCCCCGGCTTTCAGCAGCGAGCACCCCGGAAGGACAGGAGCGGGAAGGGACCAGCAGCAGAGTCCCTGCCCCGCCCCGGTTCCTCCCCTTCACGGTGCCATCAGGGCTGCCCTGGGTCATTCGTGCGGGCTGGGGGTGTCCCCGCTGCAAGGTTTGGAGAGTTTGTAGCAGGAATGCCAGGAGGGTTGACAGCTCCCGACGCAGTCTGCTGGCCACCTCTGGGCGGTTCGAATGGGAGAGAAAGAAGTGCTGCCCGTTGTTCGTCGACCTTCCTGTCCTTGCCTCTCCGTTCCGGCCCTGAGGTTCGAGGAGCTGATGACTCGTCATCATCAAAATGAGTGTCTCAGAAGTGGGGGTTGTGGCACACACCTGTGATCCCAGAGCTCTGAGAGGCTGAGGCAGAAGGATCACGAGGTCAAGCCCAGCCTGTGCTACTTAGCAAATTCGTGAGACTGTCTCAAATTCGAGATTACAGGAGGGTTAGGGATGTAGCTCAGCATGAAAGCCCAGGCTCCATCCCTAGAATGGGCCAAAAAAAAAAAAAAAGTATCTCAGTACTGGGAGTCACTTCATAAACACAGGAATCTACAAAAACATCTATGTAGAAGTCATTTGAGAAACTTAAGAACTGTGTATGCCTGCAGTACTGTTGTAATAATCTTTACTTAACTCAAAAGAGCCCGTTAGCGCTGACCCTCAGTGTGCTCCGGATTTCACGGACGGCGAGGGTCGCTGTCACCCACAGTGCACTCGGCTCGACTCTTCTTGAGGGTGGGAGGGGGTGTGGTCAGTATAGCCGTGACCATACATGAACAGTCCTGTCAAGCTTGTGGAAATCCCGGCGGGCCTTGAGGGTGGGAGGGGTGTGGTCAGTATAGCCGTGGCCATACATGAACAGTCCTGTCAAGCTGGTGAAAATTCCGGCGGGCCTTGCATGTTAGTGTCCTGGGGCTGTCACAGCCAGGTGCCCAGACAGGGCAGCGTGAGCGGTGGGGATTTGGGGGTGGGCGTCCAGGATCAAGGTATCACAGAGCTGGCCCCCCTCCCGAGACCCCTCTCATTGGCTACAGACGCCACCTTCTTCTGGGATCCTCGACGGTTGTCTGTATTTGTGTGTCCAGGTGTGCTTTTTTTTTTTTTTTTCTTTTGAGACAAGGTCTCACTATCATGCAGACCGGCCTCAAACTCATGGCATTCCTCCTGCCTCAGCCTCCCAAGTGCTAGGCATACAGGTTTGTGCCACCACACCTGGCCAGATGTCCCCCTTCTTATGAGGACACCAGGGCTCACCCTACTGACCTTGTTTTAGCTTGATCACCTCTTTAACATTCCTTTCTCCAAATACAATCCTATTCTGAGGTACTAGAAGTCAGCACTGCCGTATAGGAATTCTGGGGTCCACACCAGGGCCTTGACTGCCTGTTCTCTGTCCCAGGAAAGCAGCAGGACCTCTCTGAACGCGAAGCCGTTCTTTGGCCTGGGCCAGGACTCTGGCTTTCCTGGTAGATCGTGGCCTGGCTGCCTGTCTCAGACCTGCCTGGCAAGGCCTCTGGAAAGCACAGTTGCTGTTGTCTTCCTTTGCTTGGGAGCGTTGGCAGTGACCTCGTGGCAGATGATGCTGTCGTCTTTATCTGCTGGTCGCAGAGCTTGCCGGCCAGGTGTGACGCCCAGGACATTCCTGTGCGCTGATGCGGACGAGCAGGAGGGGTGGAGTGTACCAAGTCACCCTCGGGGTTTCATGTTCACCTTTCTCTCTGCTTTGGTTCCACCTCAAAAGGTGTTTCCTGGTCCCTTGTGATGTGTTTCCATCGGCCTCATTAACTGGTGCTCTGGGGCAGCTGGAAGCCATAGGACACATGAAATGTGAAGTTACTTTGCCAACCAGAGGGAGCAGCCAGACTTCTTCCCCCAAGGATGCTGTCAGCAGATGTGCAGGGGACCGTGTGGCTGATGGCTGGGACTGGAACCGAGCTGCTGTGTTCCTTGTCTCCCAAATTGGGGCTGGGAGATTCCCATAGCCAGTTTTCTCCTTCCCTAGGTGCAGGACCTCAGTGTGAACCAATGTGGAGGCGCCACAGTCTCTTCTTCCCAGAGGGACTTAAGTGTTGGGATCATTGCCCTCAAGGGACTGTTTGGTTCCGGCTTAGGACACTCACCCGTTCTCTGTGCAGAGCACAGAGGTTCAAAATATGACACCAAATTCTGCTGCAGCTGAGGGAACTACTGTACATTTGCAAGTACACTGAGAGTATTTGATTGAGGTGCCGGGTTTAGGGTTTGACTGAATGTCACTTACAGCTCCAGAAGCTGATGCAGAAGTCCTGGATGACTTGCTCAACACCCCCACCCCAAGAAAATCAGAATTTTAATTTTTCTACCTCACATCTGGCTGCATAGCCTCTTGGGAAGAAGCAGGGCTCCTTCCGCCTTCACATGTCCCAGTGGGCCAGAGCAGCTTTGCGAGACACTGCTGAGCGCGGAGAGGAGCCCGTCCGGGCACGGTCGCATGGAGGCAGCAGCCGGCACCTGCCCCGGCCAGGCGAGCGTGCGAGCGTGCGCACCTGCTGCTGTACAGAGGACACCAGCTCACATTCACTTATTCCTAAATGTGGTTTTAAACGCAGGCTCGGGATTTATATAGTAACCCCGCAGGACTAAAGTTTAGATGACCCTTTGTCCATCTGCTCCATCACTGAGCCACGGCTCGTCAAGTGCTTGCCATTGCCGTGCGTGTGACGGCTCCTCCAGGAGCGGCTCGTGTGGAGTGGGGACCTCTGCTCTCTGCAGGCCTTTCGCTGCACCCACGTGGTCTCTGGAGCTGCCTGTCAGGAGCCAAAAACGTATAGGAGGAATTTAGATTAAAAGGCGCTAATTTAGGGAAAGCCGAAGTCTGTTTAACTGAATGTGTTTGTAACAGCAGCAGCGCACATGTGAGTTAACTCCTCTGCATGGGCTGCTGCGGTTTTCTTTCTTTCTTTTTTTTTTCTTTTTAAATCAGTTTGCAGTACATAATGATTACATTCATCACAGGAAGCAGGTACACAGGCGTGACACATCTTGATTTTTTTTATTCTCTTTTCCCTTTCCTTCCCAAACTACTAGTTTTTTTTTTTTTTTTTTGAGATAGGATCTCATGCAGTTCAGACTGGCCTTGAGCTCACTTTGTAGCCCAGGCTGGTCTCAAATTTGTGTTGATCCTCCTGCCTCAGCCTCCCAAGTGCTGGGATTACAGGTGTGCACCACCACGCCCGGCACTCCCCAAACCACTACTTTTTAAAAAGAGTAGAACTTGTAAGGGACATGATAGACTTATTGAATAGGTTTTACTCAATGCCTGCTTGGTTCTGATGACCACAAGTAAATACATGTATTAATCAGCTTTTTGTTGCTGTGACCCAGTATCAGAGGAAATCAACTTAAAGAGAAAGATTCATTTTGGCTCATGGTTTCAGGAGGTCTAATTCATGGTTAATCGATTCTGTTACTTTGGGCCTGAAGTGAGGCAGACACCACATGGTGGAGGGAAGCTGCGTGCCTCATGACAGTTCAGGAGCAGGGAGAGAAAGCCAGAGAGGAAAAGGCTGGGGACAAAGTACAGTCCCTCAGTCCCATCCCCATGCTGTTACCTTCAGCTAGGCCCCACTTCTTGTTTCCATTAACTCCCAATAAGATCATCAAATTATGATCTCATCAGTGATGAAATCAGAGCCCTTCCAATCTAATCTCTTCCCTTTTTTAGATTCCAGCCATGTCACAGAGGCATCATTTCAGGTTTTGGCTGTGATGTTGGAGGTCTTAATGGTATTAATAGCATTGATGCTATGCATAATTGTTAGCTTCAGAAGCCCTAACAAAAATCCTTTTGAATTTTATTTTATTTTATTTTTTTTTTTGTGGCACCGGGGATTGAACTCACAACCTCGCACCTGCCAGACAGGCACTTGAGCCACTGAGCCAAACTCCCGGCCCTGTTTTTTTGAGGCAGGGTCGCACTATGTAGCTCAGGCCGGCCTTGCACTCGCGTTGTAGCCCAAGCCGGCCTTGAACTCACAACACTCCGCCTACCTCAGCCTCCCAAGTGCTGGGATTAAAGGCGTGCACCACCACGCCCGGCTTCCTTTTGCATTTTAGAAGTTAAGCAAATAGTTGAGTTTTTCCTAAAGTGGAGTAAGATTAGATAAGCTGTATATGGGTAACAAGTAAATCCACATCCTGTCTTTCTCCAGATGTAAACCCTCTACCCGTATCACTTAGGCATTTCTACAGAATCTGGATAGCCATTCTACTTTTGTGACTGGGTACAGGCCTGGAGTGGGCAGGTGGGAGATGACAAGGGGTTCTGGGTCCCAGGCCCACCTCTGGACTCTGGTCCAGGCTGGACTGTTCAGAGCTCTGATACCTGAAAGGAGCGTTGTCCTGGGCTCCCTTTGGGGGCACAAGTTGCAGGGTGATTCCAAACCAGTGTGCTGGAGGGCTGTGTCCCTAGAGCAAGGAGGACATGGGCGGTGCTGGCCATAGGGGTTCTCCCGGGACATTTTACTGTGGACCGAGGGTATTTGCATCACCTCTTTGGGAGACAGGCAGCCTAGAAGTCGAGGATGTGAAATTGCCTTTGTGGTTTGCAAAGCGTTTTCCTGGCCGGACCTTCGCGATTGCGTAAAGCTGGTCACGATGTTTTAGCGCCTGTCCTGTAAGCCTTGCCCTTTTCCAGGAGGGAACCTGGTGCATTGCTCCTGAGCCAGCCCCCTGCTGTAGCCTGGTTGTGGCACCCAGCCTGTCACTTTGGACACTTGACAGGCCCTTTCAGTTACCTTCCTGACTCCAAGCGTGTGTGGGTGGCCTGCGCCTCCCCTTAGCTCCTCTTAGTGGCCCACACTCAGAACCATGTCTTACTAACTCCCGTGACCAAGAGACTGGAAGGCAGGCCTGTTGCTGGAAGTGCACGGCTGTCTTTCTGGGCTTCGAGAACTATGGCTGTGGCTGCTTCACCTCGACTACAGGGGCTGAAGGCTGAGCAGAAGTCCCGACAGGGAGGGAAGAAGGCTGTGAGTAGATGTGCGTGCTGTGAGTTCAGCAGCTCTGCGCAAGGCTGCCAGGCAGCAAGAAGGCGCTGGCACGGGGGCCGAAGCACTGCGCTTGAGGACCCCTGAGGGTGGAACCTGTGGAGCTGCACTGAGGACAGCGAGTCTCCTGGTCACCAGCTGCGTCACCCACCGCGCTTCGCTCAGGTGTCGGAGTTCACAGCCGGTGCCTGCAGACTGTGCCCCGCGGCCTGACTTCTGTCTAGATTAGCCTGACATTTCACTTAAGATTGCTAAGGAGGCTGTGAAAACAGAAGGTCCCTGTTTTGTGGAAGGACATTGGCCCTTGGTCCCCTTCGGAATGGTCTCCTAGGGGGAAACATACTTCCGGGGGGAGCTCAGGTACTTCTGTGTTCCCAGAAAAGACAAGATCACTTGAGTCTTTGTGTCTTTATGCTCAGGTTTTTAGGTCCAGCCGTGGAGACCTGAGATGTTGCTAATCTCAGAATGGTTACCCTGTCTTTTGTTTGCTGTGCGTGTTTTGCTCATGTTGTCCTTGCGTGGGGTGGGGGGAAGGGTAGACCCAGGCTCAGAAGCTGTCACAAACCCCCAGCTTTGAGATTCTCCTCCAGCCGGACGACGGCGTGGAGCGTGCTGTGCTTCACTGACCACAGACATAACAGTCGACCCCTGCCCAGATATTCTTGTTTGAGGAATGAGGTAGAAAGTAGGGGAAGTAACTTGCAGCTGGGTTAGATGTGGAGAAATGTCTCTGCTTAGGGATGGAAATCTGGAGTCTTGAGCTAAAATGTTTTATCTGTGTTTTTATTACCTATTATAAAATATTTTCTGGAAGCAGGGGTCTGGCGCACAAGTATTGTTAGCCGTTGACAAAGAGTAATTGCAACGGCTGCATTTGGGTGCGGACTTTTCCCTCCAATACTGCCTAATGAGAACACTTGCTCTGACTTTGATTTCTGTGGGTGTGGGGCTGCGACAGACCCTTTCCCAGGCCAGGACAGATTGCTCTGGGTCTGCAGACGGAAGGTTCTGGTTTCCTTTGCAAGGAAGTGCTTCTCCTTGGATGTGGAGGTCATATTCCTGAGAAGCAGCGATTACAGACATATTCTTGAAGCTCTTAGTGAAGGAGAGATTGTACACCCCCACCCCTGCCGATGGGCACAATGTGCGGGGCACGTGTCCATTGCTGTTCACAGATTGCTGTTTGCGAACAAGGTGATTCACCCTGGTCTCTGGGATGAGGCCTGAGCAGACCTCAGTCGACATACAAGTGTCCCGCTTGCCCCAGGGCTGTCTCCGTGAAGGTGTTCCCCAAGCTGCGGGCCATGTTCGGACTTGTCCTGATGACCCTTGCTTCTCTGGAAGCCATAACTCTGAGGGCCAAGGGGCTCGTGTAGCCAGCAGCACCGCCGCCTGGAAGTACTCCCTTAGGCTGGTGGAGCGGCTCGGGCACCGGGTTGACGAGCTCTGCTGTGGACGTGCTGTGTGCGTGGCTCCACCTCGTATAGTGAAGGAGAGAACTGCTTGTGAAAATGACAAGACATGAAATTAAAAAGCAAGGAGCCTCGTGGCCACCAGACTCTTGCTTGGGCTAAGCATGGCGCGGTCATTGTGGTCAGATGCCAAGCCTGAGCTGTCCTCATCTGGCCACAGCCTGCATGGTCCGCTGGGGGCCAGGGGTGCCCAGTGGTGCATGTTGGAGGTGGTTGGCATGGAGGCCAGAACAGAAGGCTATGAAAACTAGCAGCGTTCTTCTCTTCAGCCAGAAACTTAGGATTAGGCTGGGTGGCTGCTCTTGGCAGTGCCACCATGCAGGAGCTGTAATTGGTGCTGTGACCATGCACAGACTCCAGGTGGGCTGTCTAGTCTGTGGTCCAGAGCTGTGATTCCAAGTGTCAGAGTTCTTGGTTTCAGCCACAGCTGCTGCACTGCTGGACCTCTGTGTGTCTCTACCCTGGAAGGAGCAGGGTGTTTTTAAATGGCACATCCGCAGATGACTGAGAAACTGCCTTAATTTCACCTCAGAGCATCATACCCTGAGCCAGGGATTTTGACTGTAAGCTTAATATAGAATCTTCTACTTAACCAGTAGCCGGGTTTTCCTGGAGGTCAGGACGCAACTGAATAGATGAGTAACTTTGTGAACTTGACTAGTAAATGATAGTTCAGCATTGTTCAGACATCAGAGCAATGGGAATGTTGGTTCTATGACTTCTTGTGCCTTATCTATAGTCATTTGCGTGATACTGAGTTTCTTGGTGTTTTTTAAATTTCTTTTTCATAAATGACCACAGAAGGCGTGGCCTAAGCATTCTCGTTTCTCAGATGTCCTCGATATAACCACAGGTTAGCTGTGACTTCCAGGAAGAAGTTGGCCTAGAAAAGGATGTAGTTTTCAGTAACTTGAATCCCTGAGGGTAGAGGGCGAGGAGGGACAACCTGGGAATCCTTGGCCCGTCCAAGTCCTCATCCCGTGGGTGTCCTCGTCCAGTGGGAGTCTCCATCCCGTGGGTGTCCTTGTCCACGAGCCCCTGTCCTCCTGGGGTACTTCTCCCTGTCTGCCCTTCTTCTCCGCGGGCTCTGCGGCCCAAGAGCAGGTACAGGAGAGGAGCTGCGTGTGAGTTGCATGATGTCCAGCCTCTGGTCAGGGGAGGCTGGCAGAGTTCCTTTTTTTCCCAACTTTGCCCTCACTCATGGGCAGAGGGGTGTCTGGGCATCCTGAGCAGGGTGCTGTCTGCGCTGCAGACTTTCAGGAGGGAGTGGACCCTGTGCTTGGAGCAGAAGAGGACCTCTGCACAAGTGAGCTCTCAGCTCTGGGGCAACGTTGGGAGTTCAGGTCTCCTGGGGAACCTGAGGCTCAGCTTGGCTCCTGCGCTGCTCTGTACTCTGCCCAAGTGCGGGGCAGTGTGAGGGGTCAGCGACAGCCGTAGGGCCCCTGCAGGCCAGACCTGGGCTCCAGGCTCAGTTGAAGGTTTGTGGGATATCCCTGTGTGTTTTTTGGAGGGTAGTCTCTGGGGCTACAGGTGGAGGGAATAAGCAAGACCGAAATAGATTCTCCAAGGAGCTAGAAGAGAGGGCTTCCTTGGAGAATCTGGATACCTGTTTGATGGGACCTTGGAGCACAACCAGTTCATGTGACATTCCTGAATCTGTCATGTAAACAAAGGTTCCTCCACTGTTGCTTGTTGCCTGTGTTCTGCAAGCTCCGGATCTGCGACTTTGGCTGGACTTGGACTCCTGAACCTGACGCGTGCTCCCCGGCGGGACACAGGCTGCTCACGTGGACCTCCATGCTTGCGCCTGTGCAGGGTTCCTGGCTCTCCGTGCACCAAGCGGCTGAGCCTGCATGGGGAGCAGGGCAGGAGGAGGAGAGCTGAGGGCTCTGGGCTGTGACTGGTCCTGGGGCAGCGGGTGGTGGGTGAGCTGTCTCTGCACAGCTGTCATGTTGGGGACTGCACCACGACCACCAGGGTAAGGGGCAGAGGCAGGTGGAGGGGTGGCTGCGCCCTCATGAGCCCACTGGGATGGGCAGAAGGGCTGGAGATTGGTTCCCTGGTGTTTCCATAACGGTGCGTTTTCTGCCAGTGTGTGCTGTTGCGGACCTCTGTCTATTCACATGTCTCCCCCCGCCTCAAGGGTGCAGTGCACCCATCCCGGGTTGTTGGGAGAGCCATTAGAGACAGGTGTATAGAAGACCAGTGCCGGGGGCGGGACAGCAGCGGGCCAGAGGCCAGGCGCCTTCCCCATCTATGACGCTTGAAGGCTCCAAGAATTCCTGGGTTGCTGTGTCCCCTCCCCATTCCTGCCCTTCATCGAGACCCTTGTTCTCAGAATTCAAGGGTTACAGCCACGTGGTCCTTGAGGGCATACCAGACCCACTGTGGCGACTGAGTGCATGTACCCAGCGGCAGGCCTGGCAGGGTAGGGGTACCTGGTCCACAGACAATGCTCAGATTTGGGCAGAGTGGGGAGTGTGTCACCCACAGTCAGAAACTTGGTTTTATCCTCGGCCAACCACCTGTCCTCTCCCAACAGGGCCTGAGCTGGCCTCCCGGAAGTCCGACTTCTCCAGGGCAGGACGAACTTTCTCAGGCCAGATTCTCTTTTTAGAGGGCTGTAACCCAACTGTAGATCTCGGAGAGTTTACTGGGCGGTCCTGGGCTTGACATCAGGTGGGTGGGTGGAGGGACCTTGTGGCCCAGACTCTGCCTCCGTGGCTGAGAAACGCGCTAGCAACCCCCTCGCCTTCCTTCCTTTGTTTCTTCCCATTTCTTTCTTTTTAAACTAAGGGGAAAATCCAAACAACGAAACAGTGAGGAGCCCTTTGGCTGCTGACCCTGAGAAAAGGTGCTGTAACTTTGAAAATCTTGTTTTTCCTAAACTTGCTTTTATTATCCTTTCTTTGGGCAATTTTAGCCCTGCCAGATTTAGAGTTGGTAGCTTCATCTAACAGGAGTCATCCACAGCCTTTCCATGTCTCTTCACATAGGGGTTTTAACTCTTTCTTAGAAAATTCAGCAAAGAAAGGATTTTAGCTAAGCCATGTAATCAGAGCTGTCTCCTTGGGGTTTCTACTAGAGCAGTTAAACTGAGGTCCTTCTGCTTGTTCGAGGGCTGACTTGTACAGAAAATCCATCCTCAGACTCTGGGTGACTGGTCGTGCTCAGAGAGGGGACCCAGAAGACCTGCAGCATGCTTGATCTGCTGACCACAGTGGGGTAGGGGCATGCACAGAAGGTTATCTCTTGAGATATTATTTTAAAAACTATTTTGGGGGTTATACACATCAGATCCTTTACTGTGGAACATTTTAATCAGAAGTAAAGAGAAATTCCTGACAGTCCTGTAACTTTGACTGTCACAGTGATCATTTTAGTTCTTGTCCTCCAAACTTACTCTTCAAAACTGTTTTTGGTCTTTCACTTTTCACGTCAGGAAACTTTAGACGTCGATGCAGGGTGGCCGCGCCTGCCCCTCACACCACTTCCCCTCCGCGCCGCCCTCTGAAGCCAGCGCAGGCTGCCTATCGCTTCATCTGTGTTTCCATGCGTCTCTTAAAGGTGAGAACTCATTTTAAGAAATTAATAGAACCATTATGTCATCTGGTGGCAAATGTAAAGCGACCTCTTCCTGTGTATCAGCAGTCAGTGTTAGGATCCCCTGGGCCGTCACTTGCCTGGCCGTGGCTGCACAGGTTCCTGGCGGGGTCTTGGGGTGCCGTCGATACCTCGGATCTGAGCGTTTTGCCCTCCTCCCTGTGGAGGTTGTAGTGGACACTTTTGTCTCCCATCTGGGTTTCACGAGTGGCCTCTAAGGTGTTATTTGGTTCTTTGGTCTGAGTGTGATCTGTTTATCCCTCAAATTGCTCTGGCCTCAGGCTCTCTAGGGTTTGGGTTTTTTGTTTGGCCAAGTGATATTTTCATCTCTTGGTGATATCAGTGGGGTTTTAAGGACTTTGTTTTAGGTGGGTGCCGTCATCCACAGCACGCGGGCTCATGCAGTGGATCAGGCAGCTAGGGGTGGAGCTGCCCCGGTGGGCAGAGTGACCCAGCCCTGTCCCTCGAAGGGGGCTGGACTGTGAGGGCGGTGGGTAAGCTCCACTGCACCCTCATTAGCAGTTTGCTGTTGCCACGATGACCTGGGCTTTGAGTTCTGGTGCAGCTAACACCTGCGTTTCAGTTTTTCTTCCTGTGGTTTACTTGCTTCTGGGCCCCTTGGGCATCCTGCGCTAGTGGAAATGCCAAAAGCAGAGCTCAGAAACACCTATAAAGTGAAGCATTGTCTCAGAAGACTGGCTCGTCTCAGTCTTCTGAATTCCGGGATGAGGCCTGTGTGTGGTTCTGACCCGGGAAGTGGGCCTGTGTGGGGGACCCTACCCGTGTGTCCCTTTACAGCCTGGCACAGCGGTAGCCAGGCAGTGAGCAGGCACTCAGGGGAGCAGAGCTGGGAAATGCTGACCCGGCGTAGATGGGAGCTGGGGACGCGGAGACACTGGGGCTCTGGCTCTGAACCACAGTGTGTAGGTGGCTTCCACGCTGTGAACTGTGCACCTGCTCGTCCTCCACGCTTTTCCCGTGAGAGGGAGCACAGCCTTTCTCGTGCGAAGTGGGTCTCGGCACTGCAAACGTGATTCAGACGGGGAGGGCCTGAGCCCCCCTGCCACACACCCGCAGGCTGCGGAAGGGATGACGCCTCCCCAGGGCCTGGCCGTGCTCCTCCCCACCCTGCACCCCAGCGCAGAAAGGTGTCAGATGCCAGAGCCCGAGCCTCTGGGACTCACAGAAGTGAGGAGCAACTCTTTACCAAGATGTCCATGCACGCAGTCAGGAAGAGTCTGAGATCTGCTGGAAGGCATGGTTTGGAGTGGGCTGCAAAGTGCCGCATGCTTTGCCTCCCAGGGCTGATGTCTGCGGAGGGGCAGCTGTGGCTGTCGGGGTCCCAATGCTGTGCACTTCCGGATCTGCCAGTCTGTTTCCTTACCGTCTTGTGTCTTACACCATTTGTTCTATAAGGTGTACAGGACCCATTCTTTATCCATAAAGGGACTGAACTTTATAAGCAACTGTTCTGCACAGGGCCAGAGAATGGTGACTGACAGTATCAATGACAGTGGACGTCGCCCCACAGTGGCTCTCCACAGCCCCTCGACAGCTGGCCTCTGTGGACAGCGTGGCGGGGGGGGGCTCAGGTGTGTGCCCACGGCCTGGGTTCTCGCTGTTTTTAGTAAGACACAGGAAAGATACCAAGTGGATGCTTAGACGCCTAGCTACTTCCAGAATGTTCACTACTAGGGGATGAGAAGTCTTTATTTTGTTTATATCTATTATTCATACACCAGGTGCTATCTTCAGTTCCGCCCGTAGATTTAAGTGCTGTGTGAAGATGGAGGCAGAAGCCCAGGGGACGTTTCTGGGGAGGAGCCTTGGCAGAGGTCACACAGATCAGGACTCACGCTGGGACCGGTTGACAGAGGGACCGTGCTGCTTCCTGCTGCCCTGAGGGGACGTGGGGCCAATTCGTCAGGCACCCTGAAACACTGTGTTCTTTGACTATGCACCTGTGCTAAGGAAGGGTCAGGGAGCTGTCCCGGTGTAATATGCACTGTTCGTATCATTGACATTTATACTAGAAAGTGCTGGAAGCAAAGCAAGGTCCAGCAATAGAGTAGTAATTATGTGATCAGATGTGATGCTATGATTAAGCCATTTGTGAATAATATGCTCTAATGCTCAAATATGATTGCTCTTTGCAAAAACACAGCCAGCACTCAGGAAGCTGAGGCAAAAGGATTATCGTGAGTTAAAGGGCTGCATCACAAGACCCTCCTTCAAAAAGCAAAAGAACAAAACAAAACCTAAAGCCACAGTACCAAGCTATACATTTTGTTTTGTGAAGATATATTCCTTTTTATATAGAAATACTTACGTATCTTTACCCAGGTGTTGGAATGATACCTTTGGGTGATGGTGTAGGTTAAATGATAGGTGGGTGACTTCAAATGGCTTCCACTTGTACCAACCTAGTTGACCTTAGGGACCCATGCAGCCTCCTGATTTCTTGGTTGCATTGAGCATGACATACATACATACATTCATACATTTATTTATCTATTTATTCATTTATTTATTTTTTATGTTTTTGGTACCAGGGATCAAACTCACAACCTTGTGCTTGCTAGGCAAGTGCTTATGCCACTGAGCTAAATCCCCAGCCCCCAAGTGTGACTTTTAAAAAGACGGAGTTATGTGAAAGATGAACTGTAAGTTGGAAGTCAGGATCGTTTCTGAATACCAGGCCTCGATTAGTGAGCTCCCTGCTGTTCAGGGAAGTCTTCTGCCAGCAGCAAAAGCTGTGCCTCCCTTTGCTGTGGACCCCCCCCCTACAGAGGGCAGCAGGTAGGGGTAGAAGAGTTGCCCTGTGCAACTTCACTCCTCTCCAGTTGTGGTCCTTTTCTCTGATCTAAGAAGCAGATTTATATTATTTATGGAGCTGCCAAATTCATATTGAAAATTTCCAACCAAAACTAACAAGCCTCATTTTCTATATTATAGTATTTATTTCATAAACTATTATTACTGTGAGCTGTACACGCATTATGTTGTAAATCTATAAGCAATTCAACAACAGACTACACAAAATTATTCTTGTATAGTAGGTGCACAAGGTTCAGACTCTCCTCTTTAGGAAGGATGGTCAGCTCTGCCGGAGTGTTGGTGCTGGACTTCTCCTCTGTCCTTTGCTACTTCTCTTTTCCCTCTGTGTCTGTGTGTCTGTCTGTCTGCCTCTCTGTCTCTGTTTCTGACTGGGGCACGTAGCCCTTGGGCTGTGGACGTCTTTGTGTGTTGGGTGCCCCCGTGCCAGTATGCTTTCCGCTGGTCGGGGCTGGGTGTGATCAGGGGACCCCTCCAGTGCAGAGTGAGTCTCGGTTTCCTGGCTCTGCCTTCCCCTCCCCGCTCCCTTCCCCAGCGGCCGCAGTTGCCCTCGACTCTCCAGAGAGTGGCCTTCCCCAGGACACTGTCCTCCCTCCTGGCCAGGCCTTCTGCTTAGCCACTCTTCCTTCCTCCTGGCAGCACCGCCGGAAACTGGGCGTGTGATGAGATAACCCCACACAGGAAGTGGCCCTGACAGCCTCGCGCGCGAGAAACTGCTGGGCCCACGCAGTGTCCCCAACAGCCGCTCAGCGCTGCATGGAGGACCAGCCACGACCAGCCACGCCCAGCCATGCCGGGGGCTTGCTTGTTCTTCCTACGGCTGTACCCATGTGTCTGGTCAGGAGAGAGTCCGTGTTTGCCCCAGGCGGTGGGGCACGAGCAGTTCTGTCAGTCCTTCTCCTTGACCTGGGCAGAAGTCGCTGGTGAATTGGGGTTTCAGGGAAATCACCCCCAGAGCCCCACAGCAGCTGGCCATAGAAGAGGAGGGCGCTCCTGCAGGTCACGAGGCGGTGACTTCCCCCCGCGGGCATCGCAGGCTGCCTCTCCAGGCCTCTGCCGTGGCTCTGGGCAGGGCTCTGGGCAGCGTTTAAGGTTCTGGCTGAGGTCGCTCAGAGACTAGGACCGTGGACTCTGCCCACACTGAGAAGTCTTGTTTGCTTGACTTGAGCCTCTGATTGGAAGAAGCTTTTCAGTCAGGACCCTGCCTTATGAGGAGATTTAGATAATTTACAGAACCTTAGCATGAAGGGAGGAAACACTTTGATTGAGGTGTGAAGAGCTGGAACCTGTGACCCCACATGGTGATCAAGTGGCCCTGACTCTACACTACTCAAGTCACTCAAATCAGGACTCCACCCCTCTGACAGGTGCTCGGGATGTCAGGTGGAGGGTGGCCGTCTAGTGGTGGCCCGAGGCATGTGCTGGGCTCAGTGGTCCGAGAGTGTGTCCACTGGCCTGGGCCTTACCGGTTCTCTCTTCCTTTGCAGCCCATCTCTGCCTGCTCTTGACTGGCAGCTGCCATCCCACTCGGGCCCCTATGAGCTGCGGATTGAGGTACAGCCCAAATCCCACCACAGAGCTCACTACGAGACAGAGGGCAGCCGGGGGGCCGTGAAGGCGTCAGCCGGAGGACACCCCATCGTGCAGGTACGGGGCCACCGGATCGGAGGCTCGTGTGATTCTTGGTGCTTTTCACCCAGCAGGTGACTGCGGCCCGCGTGGCTCCCCCTGGCTCACTGATGCACACCCCGCCTTCCCACCAGGGCGGCTAAGTGCACAGCGTCATACGCAGTGAAGTTTAGGTTTCTGCTCAGTGCGGATGCTTCTTGACTTACAAGATTCCCCTCTGGTCCTGGATGCCACGCTGCCCTTACTGCCCTCGCCCGGCATCGTGACAAGTGCGCCTACCCGTTACTGCTATTCCAGGAACAAAGTGTGACGTGTAATTCTTCTGAATGCGTATCTGTGATGGATTGCTTTCATACCATTGTAAAACTGGAAGATCGTAAGGCGAATTCCTAAGTCAGGGGCCAACTATGAAATCTCACGTGGGGAGATCCTATAGCTCTTGTCCTTACAGATCATCTGTAACTGTTTTAAAGGTTTGCCCAAGGCAGATGTGTTTACACCTGTGCCCCTGAGGACGTGGATGTACTGGATGGGTAATTTTATGACCATGTTCTTTACCGGAGCAGGAGTTCTCCAGCTGTGCCCTTACCATCTGCCTCACCTCAGCTGGGGTTTGGAGGAAGTGCAGTGCCAGGTGTAGGGCTCACTGGGCGTGGCCTGGAGGCCTGTGCTGAGCCTGCGGGGTGGCGTCCGAGGGGCAGGTGCCGAGGTGGAGGCTGCCTGGGGGAGGTGGGGAGCTAGGCCACAGTCATAGCTGTGCTTGGGTCCCTTGCTGGGGACCAGGATCTCCTCGTGGTAGCTCTGGGTACATTTCCCTGACTGGGAATGAGTTCATTTGCTGTAGAGCTGGACCATCCATCAGCAATGGTGGGAGACACACTGGTCACTGCGAGGGGCCAGTGTGTCCACCAACCCAGTCTGTCCCTTCGCTACTAGGACATGGACCTGAAACCCCAGTGAGTGGTGTGCTTGCTCCCCTTTGTCATGCCTGTCACAGCAGGAGCTTTAGACCCACCCCCCCGAAGCTGCTTCACAACAGCCACAGCCCGCAGCGAGGCCTTCCTGCCCTCTGGCCAGGTCTCCAGCCAGGAAGCATTGTACACAGCCCTTTCCCCAGTGCCCTCAGCACCACCAGCCTGGCGCTAACCCCGCTATTTAGCGAATGATGCGGGCTGGGGGGATGCTCAGCAAGGCACCCTGTATTTTTATTTTATTCCATTTAGGTAAATAAAAAGCTTGTGAGGGCAGGAGGCCATGCAGACAAATGGCTGTTTGCCAACGCAGCAATCAGCTACATGGAATTAGCCAGGCAAGGTGCAGAAATGAAGCACTTTACCAGCACTTGCAGATGATATTAAGGTGATATTTGTGGCCTGTGTGCTTGATGCCAATTAATACCTACTTTGTTAGCTGCTTGATGTGAGAAAATGCAGGAGACACATCAGCGCACAGCAGCCAGTTTGACATTTTAAGTTTCCACCTTCCCAGGTGGAAAAAGGTCAGATAATGCCTGCATTTAGTTGCACTAAATAACTCCAGGTATTTAACCCCAATTTTTTGCTATGGTTTTCACTGAATGAAAGTGCATTATTGCTGAATGGAAAAGATATTAAAAGGAGAGGAAATAAGTCTGTTAAAGAAAGAGGTCTGAAAATAAGCAATGAAGAAATAATGGCTGACCCCCAACGCTGCATTTATTGTAAATTATATCAGTAAGGGGCGCTGGGCATGGGCCTGAGTGTGTGAACACTGAGCCTTTCTCACCAAAGGCGGAGCGTTGGACTCCAGTCTGTGCCTTTGTAACATTTGACTGAGTGGTGGTCCTAAGAATCAGGCTGCTTTTTGGAGGATACAATGGTGATGAGTGTGGAGAGTCCTTAAGGTGTTTTTTTTGTTTTTTTTTGGTTTTTTTTTTTTGTTTGTTTGTTTTTTTGTTTTGTGGCACTGGGGATCAAATTCACAACCTCACACCTGCCAGGCAGGCGCTTAAGCCACTGAGCCAAACTCCAGGCCCTAGTTTTTTGAGGCAGGGTCTCACTATGTAGCTCAGGCCAGCCTTGCGCTGGCGTTGTAGCCCAAGCCAGCCTCGAACTCACAACGCTCCTCCTACCTGAGCATCCCGAGTGCTGGGATTAAAGGTGTGTGCCATCACGCCCAGCGAGTCCTTGAGTTTTAACAGACTGGTTTTCACCGTCAGCCTGTGGCCGCAGTGACTGTACTCGAGCACCTGTGACCCTCCAGCAAGCCCACAGTGCGGTCCAGGCTGGGGAATTAGCTGCAATGCTGCTGTCCCCTGCCCTGGGCACAGGGCACCACGTCCATCTTCAGTACAGGCAGTGTTGAGGAAATTGACAGTTTAAAGGAATTATGGAAGTTGAAATAGTCATTTAAAATGTATCTAATATATATGCTCAAAATTATTTCAAGTCACATGATCCATGTTGGTGGAGGGGGACGTGAGACGGACGGGATGTTTGTTTTAGCAGAGTGATTGACCTCCACCACTTCCTTATAGCTGAAACAAGCCCTGAACAGAAAAGAATTCCAGGATCTGTCATCTTTTCTCATGGTGAGAAAGTAGTAATTTAGAGAGTTTTCTGATGTGTCCCTGCTATGTGAACTCAGTCTATGCCAGTGTGAGGTAAGCAACTAAAAAGAGGGGGTTTTGGGGTTTTGTTTTCTTTTTCGGTTGGTGGACCACAAATTGGATAAAAATAGAATTTGCACATAATTATAAAATGTATGAAAATAGAAAACTCTCTCAGTTGCTACGAAAGCTCCGTAACCACAGGTTCTGTTCTGTGCTGTTGAGTTATTCTGGCACATCCTTTGACACCGGCTGCCCGGTGCCCAGCCCTCCCCCTGCTTCCAGAGCGGGGTTCATGACGCAGAGGTCTGGGTGAGACCACAGCTCGGTCCCCTCTGCAGCTCCCTCGTGGTCAGTGGACACCGAGAGCCCTCACGTGTCCAGAGGTGCTGGCCTCTCCAGTCGCTGCAGGGCTCCATTTCCCTCTGTGCTTCACAAAGATTCTCTATAAAATCAAACCTAGCGATCGATTCGTGGCAGTGATCGCCCTGGCAGTGCCCCAGAGGAAGCTGGGAGGAAGAGAGAGGGAAGGCCGATGCTGCCTCTGCCGCTGTGGGTAGGAAGGGGAGGCAGCCCCCAGTGCCTGATGCCACGTCTGCTACAGGAAGTGAGGCGGAATGCACCACAGCAGCCCCGTTCAGGTGCAGTCAGAGGTTGTAGCGTCTCAGGTTATCGGTGAGTGCTGGTGTCTGGCCCAGCCTCCCTGTGTGGAGAGGACTTGCCCCGGGCCATGGCTAGCCAGTGGTGGGTAAGCATTCCTTCTGCTTGCCTGCATTCGGGGTTCTGCTCTTAGGGTCATCGCTTCACCAGGGGCTGAGTCCCTTCTGCCCGTCCATGAAATTGTCTGTCTCATGCTGTGGAATAACTGAAGTGGCTCCGGGTCCTGCTGGTCATTAAGCCATTACCAAGCTGTTCACACTTGCAGACCACCAACTTTGTAGCCATAGTATTACAAACGCCACACCAGGAGGGAAGCAGTCAGCACCTGGGCGGGAGGCGGTGAGGCCCTTGGCTCATCCAGCTCGTCTCAGGCTAGCCTGGCAGTTCACAGGGCAAGTTTGAGGCCAGCTCCACAGCCCCTGGGTGCACCTGCCAGCTGAGGTGCCAGCTCCCCTCGTCTCTGATGACACTTGTCCCACAGGGGCCCTAGAGGCAGGGGCTCCCCAGTCTGCCTCCAGAGCTTACAGTGGCCCACTTCATTACTGTGTCCAAACCAATGAGAAAGGGATGATGGAGCCATTTTGATCCTTAACTTTTCCTCAGTAGAGCAAATAAATGCCTAAAGGAAAGATCTGGCTGGGACTTCCAGCTTCCCTTACAGGGTCCCTTGGTGATATGGCGGGTCCCTCTTGTAGGCCCCTCCTGGCCATGGTCCCTCTGGCCGACAGTCATCTGGTTCTGTCCCAGTCTGATTGGTAGCACTCCGAGCTGCTGCTGATAGGAGGAGACCACATTCTCCTGACCTGAGTGGTGACGTCCGTGTTGTCCTGAAGCCGCCCTGGGAGCACAGGCGCAGCCCCAGGGCTCCTGCTCTGACCCGCCCCAGTGAGGCCCACCTAGTGTCTGCGTGTGGCACCCTGCAGGGATGACGTCTGATCTCTGACCCGAGCAGGGTCACAGGATTCAGCTCTGCTTACCTATCACCCAAACAGCCTGCCTGATAACATCGGCCCATCGAGCAAGAGGCTGGCTGTACATGAATAATTAATAGGCCACCGAAACGTGAAACACCTGGACCTGGTCAATTCCTGAACAGCATTTTGGGTCTGCAGTCTGTGACCCCCCTGTTAGGTTAGTGACCAGCGTAGTCCCTGCTTACCTATGAAAGATTGGAATCAAAGAGCCATGGGCTTTGGCCAGGCAAGGGCTGTGGGGCTTGCCTTGCTGTGTGGGCACAGGCTGTAATGTGGGCCACCAAGGGTGGAGATAGGGGAGGCTGGACGGGAGGGTCTGATGGTGTCATGGTGGGCCTGGAGACTCTCCTTCCGTCTCTGGGCTTTTAGGCTGGTTTTGCCCCCATAGATCCATGACAAGTATCTCTTCCATCACAAGAAGTTCGGTGGCTGAAGACCAAAGAGTAGGGCCCACCAGGAAATGATTCATCTTTTTCAGATTGGCATTCAAGGTGGGGCTGTCATATACCTTTTCATTCTAGATAGTGTCTTCCCCAAGTCTTAGAGGAGGCTTTAGAGTGTTAACTTTGAGGGGAAACAGGTTCCAGAAGCGTGTCTGAATCCTGAGAACGTGCAGCACCTCCCATCCTCTTAGCAGCCTGCCTGCCCCACCCAGGCGCAGCCCCCGCTTTTCCTGTGTCCCCTCCCCTCCAGAGTGTGCCGAGAGGCCGGCTGTTTATCTCTAGAGCCAGGGTTTCACAGAAGCCAGTGAGGCGGTTACCACTGGAACGAGCTCTCCACAGGCCCTGTGAGGAGCTAGGTGTGAGGGGGCAGCCTGCGCCAGGCGGGGTCCTGGGTCGAGATGCTGTGTGGTGGAGGCTGGAATAGAGCGCTGGCTCCAGCCGGACTCGGAGCTGCCCAGCTGCTGCCAGACGCAGCCGACCTGCTCAGTGTGGATTAATTTTTCATGGGTTGCGGCCTCGGCACCTGGACAGCAGTCCTCTCCTCTTTCAGGATACTTCAGTGCAAATGCTGCCCCCTGCCCTGTCCACCTGTGCGGAAAGCAAAGCTTCTCCTGGTCCCACAGACACCGTCCTCCCTGCTGTGTGGGCATCACAGTGCAGTGTTTTAAGGGCTCCTCTGAAGATCAGGTCCGGAAGTGCTGTGAGTTAGCTTCAGCTGCCCACGAAATACATGGTCAGCTCTCTGGTCATGAGAATCACTGTTTCGTCTCCTGTCCTGAGTGGTGGGCAAGGACACCATACTTCCAGAAAGGTGCTTAGTGGGCAGCTTTCCCTCGTGGGCGCGAGCGAGTGGAGTTGGCCCGTCTGTTACCGTCCGTAGCAACACTTTGAGAAAATAGGTAGGACTTGGCTGAGATCTGCTGGCGAGTGTTGAAGGCACGTGGTCTCAGGTTCACAGCTGGACTTCTGAACACAGTTCAGAACCTTGTTGTCTGTCCGAGCCGGGGAAGCGAGATCGAGGTCCCCGCAGCAATACACCCACCATGGCAGAACGTTGCAAAGGGGTCTCAGGCCCCTGTGGCAGTTGCACCCACCCAGGCAGAGCCGCGGAGACGAAGGCCCCGAGGCAGTACCCCATCAGGGAAGACTCCGATCAGAGCCGGCAGTGGGGACCCATCCAGAGCATTGCAATCCTCCAGGCCTCGTTGCTAGCCCCCACACCCTCTGAGCTGGGAGCTTGGGGAGGCTTTAGTGATAGCTCGACTCGGACACAGAACATGCTGATGACTCTACAGCGACTCCACATGTGCATTATTTTAAGTGGTTTCCCAAGTGTTCTTTGAGGGCCGAGCCTCTGCCGCGGTGCAGTTTGCAGTGGAGGCCATGTGCACACACAGGTCTCAGATGCTCCTGTTTGGCGCAGGTGGGGCCCGGGCAAGATGACAACCAGCATCCTCAGTCAGAATGACGCGGGGCAGACCTGTCCCACCGGGCCTCAGCAGCAGGGCTCCCGTGTCCTTCCCAGCTGTGCGTGCTCTTCCTCTGCAGGGGCCGCTGTGCTCCGGGGCCGTGGGCAGCACACGGACCCCAGGCCGCACCTGGCAGCTGCTCTGACGTGAAGAAGATGCACAGTGTGGCCGGGGCACTGTGTCTGTAGAGCATCTCCTTCTCTGAGGAGGCGCTGGCGTGGAGGGCACTGTCTTTCTGACTCTGTTGCTCAGGTTGCCCGAGAGTGGAGGTCGTGACATCGGCATCTGCCCTGCCCGCCCACCGGCCTCGCCATGGCCCTCCTCCCCATCCTGGGAGGAGCTGGGCCCTGCGTGTGGACAGAAGGACGCTTGTCTGCCAGCACGGAGCAGTCCTGTTCCCCGGCCAGGTGGGCGGACTCCCTCGGCAGCATCCTCCAGCCAGTGAGAGGCTCGCTGGATGTGGGCCTGTGTCTCTATAGTGAGACGCGATGCACTTGCGGTGGTCCCTGTGGGACTCACTGTCCCTGTGCTTTGTTCCTGCCCCAGCTTGGCTGTCTTTGGGGGTCCTGGGCATTGGGTCCCTCTCCAAAGGTCAGGCTGTCCTCCATCTACTCTGAGGGCCCTTGAGGTGCGGCCCCCAGCCCCTGTTCTCTGCACAAACTACGCGTAAACCTGCCAGGTTGTGCCCTGTCGTGTCTGAGGCCACATCCTGAGGACCAGAAAACTACAGGGACGGGCCCAACAATGTGGATTTCATCAGGAGACCCAGGGAGAGCAGGCAGCCTGTCGCCTTTGTGGGCTGGAGGGATCAGGGGCCAGAGACAGTGGCCATCGCTGGGGACTGACCTCACTTCTCCGAGATCTTGGGTCTGCCTCTGTGTCCACGCTGGTGTCACTGTGGTGTGCTAGGGATAGTGCCACTTGGCACTGGGTGGGCAAGCGCTGCACGGAGCCAGGTGCTGCTGAGAGCCTCAGCTCTGTGAGTGACGGAGGCCCTGGCCTGGGAGTGTCATTCCAGAGTGTGTGTCACAGGATGGAGCAGTAGGTGCTGCCCACATTGTTGGGCCCGTCCCTGTAGTTTTCTGATTCTCCTTGCTGTGTCTCCAAGAGATGGGCCAAGTATCTCACTGTGGGGTCTGAGTGGGGAGTGCCACAAGCCGAGAGACCTGTCACCTAGCGGGTGACCCAGCAGGTGTTAGTCCGCCCGCGGCGTGGTGTTGGGCTGTGAGCCTCTGTGTGTGGGTTTTGGGAAGGGGCGGCCTCCTCTCCAGCAGCGGGGCAGTGCGGGTGAGTGTGCTTCAGCCTCGGGCCTTATCCTGAGTATCTTGTACTTTTGTTTAATGTCCCTAAACAGGTCCCGAGGCCCATGAGGCTCTTTTATAGGTTTTTTTTTTTTCCCTCTGCAGATAGTTGGGGCTTCTTGGCGTGTTTTTAATTAGAAACGCTAAATGTAGTGTTTCCGGGCAGAACCTTCCTCAATCAAAAGCTAATGCAGTTTCCCCTCCCTGGATCCTTCCTCATGGGTCTGCGTCTGCTGCATCCCGTGAGGCACTGGCGGAGGAACCCCATGGGGTCCTGCCCTCCTGTTGCTCTGCCACAGCGCCTGTGCTTGTCTTTGGTGCCTGTCGCCCAGGTTCGGGTGGGGACAGACAAAGGAAGCCTTCCATCTGCTGGCGCCATGAGTGTAGCCTGCTCCCCTGGCCACCGCAAGGTTTCTTGAGGTTGTAGTGGGGTTGGCGCTGCTGCCCCAGGGACTGTCCTGACTGCATTGCTCCAGCTGGTCTCCTCTTGTCCCCTCCTACAGCTCTGGGCCCTGGAGAATCCGCCCCAGGCCACAGTCCTCTTTGTGCCGTGTGCACAGGTGCGCAGGGCTGTGGGGGAGACAGATGTCCTTAGTAAAATGCTCCAATATTTGCCTGGTGTCTCCTCTCAGGAGGGGTGCACACTCATTTCTGCTCAGCAAGTGCTCAGTGAGGGGAGCCACCTTTGTCTCCTCTGCTCCCTGGCTGAGTAGGGGAAGGGGCCGGAAGGACGGCTGTTGTAGGAGAAGACCTAGATGCAGAGCTGGGGGGTGGGGGTCCAAGGGGTCAGAGCCTCCTCAGATTACCACCCCTCCTGTGGCGTTGGAGCGCACACATTGCCTCACAGAGTGGTCTGGGCTGCAGCCTGCCATCATTCATGAAGAGTAGCATGCTCACGCCCCGACCCATACTTTCTGATCTTTATTCATGAGCTCCTTGTTTGTGTGGGTCTTGTGTTCGCTTGTACAACTCGTGTCATGGAGCCTACGTCCAGTGCGGGTCTGAGGTCTCAGGACAGGGGCCTTCATCCGAATGTCCTGTCTTCCTCTGGCCCATCGAGCTCCCTGCATCCAGGGTGGATGTAGTGAACTGCATCCCAGGGAGGCGTGGGACTCACTTTGCCGGGACCTGAAAGGAAAGTAACCCCGGGCTGTCTCATTCTGGAGCAGCACCGTTGAGTCAGCTGCCTGTGCTGTCAGGCCGTGGGGGACAGTGATGAGCTTCCTGGGAAGGGCGAGGTGCCCGCGGCCAGCTCTCCTCCACAGGCTGAAAGCCTCGTCAGCTAAGGCCGAGGCAGAACCATGAAGCTCGTCCTGTCTGTGTTTGGAAGCTGAGTAGCGTGACTTTTCCCTGCGAAATCCCATGCTGACGTTTATGTTTACGCCAGATTCTGGGAGCGCAAGGGGAGGGGGCACTGGGGGGCAGTGGTCCTGCATGGCCGGTGGTCCTGGCCCCAGATGCCTGGTAAGGCCAGAAGGCCTAGCTGAGCTTGAGTATTGTCCAGCCGGAATGTGCAGCTTTTCCATCTGTACTTCATGCACATCAGAGGCTTGCTGCATGGGAAATGAAATAAATATATTTTTTTGTCTTTTCACCTCGGATCAACCTGGTGTCCCATGTATGTTAGGCAGGTGCTCTGCCACTGAGCCGTGTGACAGCCTCACCTCCAGAGAGGTTCTGAGTAGATCAAATAATTGTTTATTCAGGCCTAGAAGAGTTTCAGACCTGCTGTGAGGCCCGACTCAGTGCTTCATGGAGACACTAGTCAGGCTCCTGGTGTTCCAAGGCCCGGGGTGATCCTGCTTTTGAAATACTTACACAGACAAACACTAGTGGTCCTCACTGCTTATTGTCTACCTTTCTTGAGATATTTATACAGATAAGCCCATTATGGTCCTCATTTTATTTTTTATTTTCTACTTTCTTGGAAATGTAGAGAAACTTCATATATAAACAGACCAGGAGCTGGGGCTAGTGGCCCATGCCTGCAATCCCAGGGCTGTAGGATGCCAATGCAGAAGCATTGTACGTTTGAGCCTAATCCTGACAATTTAGTGACTATGAGACCCTACCTCAAAATAAATAAAAATTTCTTTAAAGGAATGGGGATGCTACACAGTGCAAAGTGTCTGGGTTCGATCCCCAGTGCCCACCATGGAAAGACCAGAAAGAGTAACAGCCAGTCCTTTGTCCGGAAGGAGACACGTGTAGCATCTCATGGCCTTGCTGCTGTGTGCTGTGACTCTGCTGAGTATGGCGTGGAGGTTCCTGCTGGAAGGCCACTCGTGTGCTGGCCAGCTGCCCTCTGGGTGTGTTTACAGATGTAGATCTACTTTTGTCTATGTAAGTAAACATGGTATAAATCATTGGTAAAACAAATCTGTTTACAAGGAGGACTCTTAGAGTTAAGTGACACTTTATGGAGCAAAACCAGCATTGCCGTTGGCTCTTTACATACATTTACATACGCAAAACAAAGGCACACATTCCCCAACGCGTGCACACGTTCACACACATGCAGACCTGCCACACAGACATGCATGTACACCAGTACACACATGCATACACTCACGCACATGCGTGCATAAAATCAAATGCACACATCCCCAGACACATGAACACGTGTGAATCGTGAGGTCAGCTGCGTGGCTGCTGTTGCTGCCCGCGCTGGCGGTTCTGGTCGTTCCTGCTGCAGAGCAGCAGTGCCCCGGTGCCGCCTCAGGAGGGCTGTGTGGTGTGAATGTCTTGCCTCCCTGCAGCCCAGTGGACCAGGGCTGTGGGGCAGAAAGGGAGCCGGGCCTGGCCCCTGTTGCTGCAGTGCGGGCTCTAGGGTGGCTGTATCTGCGGTGCGTTCTGGCAGGAGGCCAGTCTGCCGCAGCCCCTGGACGGCAGGGAGCAGAGCTTCTACTGAGGGAAAACTTCCCCACACTGTGAGGGACTCCTCCTGCTGGTGTTACTTGGGGCTGAAAGCACAATCTGAGAGAATGTGGATACAACACAAATAATCACTTAAATTAATCCAGTGGGAGGAAATTTGGGTCAAAAGAAGTGACACAAGCCGTGGCTTTGATCCCCCAGCACATTAAACCAGTCAGTCAATTAATAAGCAAGCAAACAAGTACATTTAAAAATTGGGAAACCACTTTGCAAACTGGGCTTTCCCTCTCAGCCTGCTTTTCCGGGGTATTATGAAATACAAGTGTTACTTCTGAGTCGTAAATTTGTGATTTCCCTTTAATGTGATCAGTACGAAGATGCAGTGTGTCTTGAAGGAAGAATGTCACACGAGGGTGTCCTTGGCTTAGTCTGTGTGCAGCCAGCTCACAGTGACCAGTTGGAAGGCAGCTGATTTCCACCAGTTGGCAGCTCTTTGTGACTCTGGTGCCTTCTGCTGCGGGAGGAGCTTTGGGTGAGCTCCAGCCCCGAATAAGGTGTCCTTCGTTGTTCCGCTCACCTGTCCTCCCACCATGTAAGTGCTGAGGTAGGCAGAGGAGCTAAAAGCAAACATTTTAATGCGAGGAAACTTGTGGCCCTTACACCTTGCAAACGGAATAATACATTTTGTTTAGTTTAGGTGGAAGCGGAGAGGTCATTGTCATGACAGGTAACTTCATAAACTTTATTCTGACAGACACTGCTATGTGCCAGAGGCAGAAAGCCCATGCAGGGGGATGTGTAAAGTAGTTCCAGTTTCTTTCCTTAAAATGAACTCCAGGGTTTAAATAATAGATGTTTATCTCCCAGGTTAAACCTTGAATATTCTCATTTTCACTGAAACGGCGTTTTTCTAAAGGATAGAATTATACCCCAAATTCACTGTCTTCTGTGGCCATCAGAGAACTGCCACAGCAGGGGCCCTAGGGAGTCTTGAATTGTCATTTTATAGCTATCTGACCTCAGCCAGGCTGGGCTAGAGCCCTTGGGCTGCTCTGGGCCCTGCCCACCAAGAGCATTTTGGCCTAAGACCTGTTTGCATATTCCTGTGTTAAATATTCACAAAATGGAATACTAAATGGCAAAATTTGCCTCCAACACTCTGCTTTTCTTTACATTTCCCATTGCAGAACCATCTTTCGTCTCGTAGGGTAATGGTTTCTTAGTAAGTTCATCAAGTAGCTGAAGGACTGCCCTCTCCTCAGCGGTCAAACAGACCGGACGGGCTGGTCCTGGCCTCCCGTCTTAACTGGACACTCACTGTGGAGACTCGGATTTTCAATCAGAAAAGGATCCGTTTTCTAAAGGAAAGGCCTTTTGTTGCTGTAGAGTTCGGCAGTGCTAGCAGCAGCCTCTGAACCGTGTGATGGAGGCAGAGTCTCCACATGGATGGTCCAGGCGTGAGACCGTGGCATCTGTGTTCAGCCGGTTTCTTAGTTGCTTTCCTTGCCCCCGACTTAAAGGAGGAGAGGTTGTAGTCCATAGTCAGCTCCAAGGCATGACGGCGTGGCAGGGGGCGCAGTGACCAGGAAGCAGCGTGGCAGTAGGAGCCTGGGAGGAAGTAAACCAGACCCCGCCTCCTAACGAACGGCAAGTCAGCGGCAGTGCTCCCATGATCCAGCCACCTTCCAGGCACACACAGGGTCGGGGGCGTGGGGTGGGACACCCTGAGCTCCTCCAGGAAAACCAGGGGTTCATCAGCTATCCTCTGCAGGTGTGTGCTGACTTAGCAGGTAGTCCGAAGATGCTGCACAGGCGTTCTGTGGCAGGTACATGTATATCAGGAGGGACACTCAACTTGTAATGAAAGCTTCAGTCCGAAGTGTCAGTCCATGGGTGCTATGACCATGTTATACACAGACACATACATCTTCCTGCGAGAATTCGTCTGGAGCAGAGTGAGCATTGCAAAGCACACACAGAGAGTGTCTGAGGATCACTGGAAACAGTACCTGCCACACAGACCCATCCTCTGCCCTATGAGGCCTCCATTAGTCAGTCTGCAGCTTATGACAAGCCCTGGCTTTAAGAACTGATCTGAGCTGCCAGGCATGCTGCGCACACTGGTGCCTAGAGGTGGCTGTGGCAGATTCACTCAGGCCTCAGCAGTCAGTACTCTGGCAAGCAGCATGGCTGTGACAGTGGTCACGTGTGTGGGGCATGTCATGAAGGAGACAGGCAGATGGGTTGACGGGTGTTGGTGATTTGACCTGCTGGCAGTTCCTTATCTGGCCCTGGCCTCTGTGGAGCAGGCTGTCATGCACGAGGACTTGTGTCCTCTGCCCCTAAGTCCCCAAATTTGCTCTCAAGGGTGAACCGGAAGTATGTCCTACTCTTGACACTCAACTCACGGACTCTGACTCTCCTGGAACGCCAGGCTCCGATGGATCATCTCATGGGACCCTTTCCTGATGTCCTCATCTCTCAATTAAGGAAGTCCAGACAGGGGCCAAGTCTTTTGTGGCTTGCACGGATGGCTCCTGTGGGTCTGAGCTGTGCTGTGAATGCAGGCATCAATGGAATCGTGAGGGCTTTCAGTCATTTCTCATCCACCCCCCCAGCCCCCCGGTACTAGCAATGAAACTAGGACCTTCACACTGAGCTACATCCTTGGTGCTTTTTCATTTTTTACCTTGACACAGGGTCTCATTATGTTGCCCAGGCTTGGCTCAAATTTGTGAATCTCCTGACTCAGCCTTCCAGATTGCTGGGATAAAGGGCACACACCACCACACCCAGCTTTTTACTTCTTACTCTTAAATTCAGCTTCCCTATGTACATGCTGAAGAGTCTCAATCAGGCTAAGGAGGAGGAAGTTAGTGGACCTAGAAAGATCCCCCCATGTACTCCATGGGGCTGGGAGCAGGGAAACAAACTTTTCCTGCATACAAACCTCTAAGAGTTAAGGGTCAGCCCTCGGCTGCCACCGCCTGCTTTGGCCTCTTCCTCAGAGCTGGTGCCCACGTCACCCTCCAGTGGGAGCCAGGGCAGAGAACAGGTTCTCCTGAGCCCTGTGTTCAGGGCGGGCTGGCACCTCCTTCCCCATGTGGAAGCTGCACACTTTCACTTGTAACGTGGCCTCGCGAAACCCTCTGGGGAATGTGTGCTTTGTTGAGACTCCCACCCAGCCCGGTCCGGGAACCAGTCCTCCTGTGCTTATTGAGGCGGCAAATTACTGTGTCTGCACCCGAGTTAGGCTTTGATGCAATAGAGAACACATTTTTTCCCTGCTGCTGGTGGCTGTGGGGCTGATAATTGAATGAGAGGATGTAGGCTGTACCTGTTTGAAGTGTGCTCTCAGCCCGGGGTCCTTTTATCTGGTGGCGGTGTTTGTGCTGGCCAAGTGCCACGTGTTGGTGGTTCGGAAGAGTTAATGAACATCATGGTGCCGTGGCCTCTTGTAATGAGCAACCCAGCTTGCTTCAAGCCAGAGTCTGTGGCTGCCAATCTTCACATGAGGGACGTGCGAGGGGCCAGGGCCTTGTAAAAAGCCAGTACCCATCGCCCACATCAAAATCCAGTAGTAACTAATTGCAATATCTGATTTTCTGTTTCCCATTTCTGAAATTCATTGTTTTTTCCAAAATGGCATATTAAAAAGAAAGTCACAGAGTCTACCGGCCCATGAGGTTGGAATTATGATTAAAGTCAAGCAGAAAATGGGTTGGACCCAGGGGTGGTTCTGTGTTTCCTCTCTTCTTAGATTATCTCACTTTCTCTTGTTCTTTCTGAGAATTTCTGGATATATTTTGTGGCTGGGGCTTCTTTGCATCTTGGAGCTTGGCTTTATTGTTGCTGGATCCCTAAGAGGTCCATGGTATTTCTGTCCTTTAGCCTCCTGCTCTGTATCCCTAAAATCAAACTCCTTCTGGTCTCCTCAGCCCTTCTCCATGTGTCCACCCTTGCACCAGCCTAGACTCTGAGTTCCGTGGCCCACCTCCTAACCCTTCTGCCTGCCTCATGCATCAACAGGTCTCTGATGACAGCAACCAGAACTTCCCTGGAAGCCCCATCAGGCTCTGGGCCGAGCCGCTGGCACAGTTGCCAGTGGTGGCAGAAGGAGGAGGAAGAGGCTTTGCATCTATGGAGCAGAGACTTCTCAGCCTGTGCCAGGCATGGGTGGCTCTGGATTCCTATCTGTGTGTTTTCTTACCTGAGCTTCTCTCGGGGGACTGCAGGGCCCTCTGGGGTGCAACCGGGTGTGCCTGTAGTGTTCAGCTCTCAGGACTCTGTGGCTAGAATGAACAAAGGCTCCCAGAGGGTGGCACCAGCACTAGAATGTAGCACCTCCTCTGAAGTACAGGCTTATGGTTACCCACTCGTCCTGTCAGGAGTATCTGGAATTGCTCTGGGTCTGCTTTGCCGTACCTTATTTGAGCAGTGTGCATTCTGCACTCGAGGCCGTGGCTACACCAAGTCGGGAGGGTGGTGGGATATCCACGGCAGTCCTGCTGTGTGGGGTCCACCACTGGCTGGCGGGCGCTCCGCTAACCTGCCGACAGCCTCCTGGACTCTGCAGTGTGACTGTGGCTGCCACCTGCTTCTGGTCAGAAAAGGGATGCACCTGGTGCAGGTCCAGTTTCATGTTTGTTTGCAAATACAGTGTTTACTTAGGAGGTTTGTACTTCGTCCTCTGCTCACTTCATGTTAAGTGAAGATGGGGAAGTAGGTCCTGTCTTTTTGAAGCTGTGCCTGGATGTAGTAAGTGAGGCAGAGCACAGTTTTTAGCACTCAGATTTTGGAGGTGACCACCTTGGTTGGCCGCCCAACTGCCCTCCATCTGTGTCCCACTTACTTGCCCTGCAAGGAGGGTGTTTGCTTCCTCAGAAGCTACTTATAGTGCACACGGGACAGAGGGGTAATGTGGCAGGCTCTGCCGTAGGCGCCTTTCCACCAGCCCTGCCTGGACAAGAGCTAAACCCAGGGCGTGACTGTGGTCGTCGTGGGTGCTGGGGGTGCTGAAGCATATGTGCACACTGTCTCATGGTGGGTGCCTGTGCAGGTGTGTATGAGGTGCACATGTATGAAAATAGGAACAGGAGTATTTAAAGCCTAACTTGTGTGCCCCGGGACCTTCAGGATAACAAGGCATTTTGCAGGTTTGAAGAAGTACCAATATTATGTGATTATTGCAGAGAAATAAAAGGGGCAGGGGTACCGGACCCTTGGCACCTGTTGCAGCTTTCTTTTTGAGTTAGAGCCTGCTGATTCACATATACTTGACTTCCAGAAGTTTATGTTCATGGCACTTAGTGGGAGTTTTTTGTTCTCTTGCCAGCTACATGGTTACTTGGAAAATGAGCCGCTCACTCTGCAGCTGTTCATTGGGACAGCGGACGACCGCCTGCTGCGGCCCCACGCCTTCTACCAGGTCCACCGGATCACAGGGAAAACGGTTTCCACCACCAGCCACGAGGCCATCCTGTCCAACACCAAAGTCCTGGAGATCCCGCTGCTGCCGGAAAATAACATGCGAGCCATGTAAGCCTCTGGGGGCTCTGGCTGTGGGCGGCCCTGCTTTGCCTCTGCATCCCAGGGCTTTCCCACAGCTCCGGGCCGGGTGTTGTGGCTCAGCATCTAAATAAACTTTGCAAATATTTATGACAGCGGATTTGTTTCTTTCTAGGGTTTCAGCCACTGTGTGTATTGCCACTTAAAATAAGCATCTCCATTACACAGCTGTAAATGCTTCCCCCAAGTGCCTCATTTAGCTCCTAAATATGACACCTATTTATTTCTGAATATAGGAGTGCAAATTAGAAGAATGGCTGAAATGCAAACACTGAAAAACGAAGCAGAGCAGTATCTCTTGGCAGTATTCTCGCCCTGAGAGTTGCTGACCTTGCCGATGTGGCCAGTTCTGGCATGCAGAGTCAAATTAGCTTGCAGGGAAATTTATCAATAAGCAGAAGACACACCAGGTAATAGAAAAGGTGTGGCCACTTAACCCTATGAATTCAGTGACTACTGTGTGCCACGCTCATCACCCTGAACTGCGAATACGGGAGAAGAGACAGAGGGCACCCTGGTTGTACCCATGGTGTTGCCTTGTACTGGGGACCCCTGGTGGGGGCCAGCAGATGATTAACACACATACACAGATAGAGGAGCAGAGCTGAGGTGGTGATAACGGAAACTCACTGTAAGTGAGATAGGATCGGTGCCAGGGGGCTCGGAGCTGCCCTTGATGGCAGGACGGGAAAGTGTCTCCCAGCAGTCACCATTCGGCGAGAGCCAGTGTGCAGGAGGGGCTGGGTATGTGCAGTGCTCAGCGACCACATGCAAAAACCATAGGGCAGGAGGGAGTTTGGGGCACTTACTGGCCAGGAGGAGTGTGTCCGGTTGGCATGGTAACGGGAGAGTGTAGACGAGGCGGGTAAGGGCTGGATCACGCAGGACTTTGTTTGGATCCTAATAAGTTATTTATAACTTTAAAGCCCTCTGCTTGAAAACAAAGGGAGAACTCTCTCCGTGTTGGCTATTCATGAATTTGAGGGAATTTACCACAGTTGCCTTCATTCAGAATCTGTGAGTTTGCTTCCCAAGCTGTAATCCGGGTTTTCCAAGGTCTGGGATAAGGCCAGAGGGTCCAAAAGAGGCCTTGTGTTCCTTCAGCCACAGGAACTGTGAAGCCAGTGATTGCTGTGCTGCACCACAGTGCACCCCAGGAAGGGGCACCCCGGCACATGTGGCTTCACATGTTTCAGGACGCGCCCAGTGGACACACTTCCTGCTGTTCACGCCGACTCACCGGTGTCCACGGGACCCCGGCGGGTGGGAGAGACACACAGGTCTCAGTCTCTTCTCTCGGCCAGTCAAGGAAGGAAGAGTGTTGGCTTTTATTGCGTCAAGGATTTGCACATGGAGTAGGGCGTTACTGGAGTCTAAATTTGAAAGAAATTATGATGTAAAACCCTAGGAAAGTGTTTACAAGAAAATAAAGAATTTGAAGCCGAGCGAGGGGAGTGGTGGTCCAGCCAGGGAGAGTGCTGGCTTCCTGGGAGAGCTGCAGGATGTGCACAGGAGCCGGCAGGGCCTGCAGCTCCTCCTCCGGGGTCAGGATGTAGCCCAGGACAGCGGAGACGGCGCATGTGTGGCTCCCTTCTGGCCAGAGGTGGAGGACACAGCTACACGGCCACTTCGCTTCCTGCTCATGGGCACACATGGATGCCAGATCCCGTGCAGCTCTCGAGGGACAGCAAGCCCTCTGGGAAGCGGGGCCCAGCGGGGGCAGAAGGCCTACCCTTTGGGGCCTGGGTGGGGCAGCCCTGTGAGGTGAGGCACTGGTGACTGAAGCCAACCCATGGCCTTTTGTTTTGGGCAGCATCGACTGTGCTGGGATCCTAAAACTCAGAAACTCTGACATCGAGCTGCGGAAAGGGGAGACTGACATTGGACGGAAGAACACCAGGGTGCGGCTGGTCTTCCGGGTCCATGTCCCACAGCCCAATGGCCGGACACTGTCCCTCCAGGTCGCCTCGAACCCCATCGAATGCTGTAAGTAGACCTCCAGGGCTGGGCGACCGAGACTGGCCATCTCCCACTTCTTTCTCTTGTGTTGGGATAGACTTGTGGCCTGACCGCCTCCCTTCTGGTGTGTGTCTCTGTGCGCGTCCGCTCCGGTGGGACCGATCTCTGTCTTGACTGCAGGGTCTGGTGAGCCCCACGTTGCAGGTAGCTTGGTGTGTGTGGCACAGACCCTGCCAGCCTGGAGATCCTTTTGTCCTGACCCCAGCACCATAGGAGAAAATGGAAAGCGGGGCCTGCCTGGAGGCTCTGAGAAAGGTGTATTGCCCACACGTGAATGAATTCTCTATTAAGGTTTTAGGGAACAAATAAAGGCACTGTAGTCCTTCAGACTGAAGCAAGGTAAATGGTTTTTCTTCCTGAAAACCTTCCTGAATGCCGAGCCAGTGCTCTACCACTGTGCCACACCTCCCGAACGGAAATGGCATAAATTGATGTATGATTGCTCATCTTCCTGGGGTTTTGTCCCTTTAGTTGTGAGGAGCCACAGCATAGTGTGGTCTGCAAGCTTCCTGGCCTCAGTGGGGGGCGTCAGCCCCCAGCTGGCCATGGGAGGTGGTCTTGGCAGGGGTGACAGCAGGACTCCAGCCTTTCTTTGGTGCTGCTTTGCTAATCCCTGACTAGTGAGTCAGGCCCTGGCCAGCTCCGTTGGGACATCAGAGCCCTGGGTTCAGCATCCCCTCTCATCACTATCTGTACCCACGAAGCTTCTCACCCATTCTGAGGGTGGGACCCTCGAGGTGAGCTCCAGATCCATGTCGGAGTGCAGCCGAACCCGGCCAGTCCACGGTCCTTGTCCCTGTCCCCTGCCTTTCTTCTCCGTGGCTCTGCCTCGCCTCTGGCTCCTTGACCTTTGTAGCCGAAAGGGCAAGCACCACAGGAGAAGGTGTCAGATGCTCCAAGGCCCCAGGGCAGCCAGTGGTGCGGCTTGCTCTGGGTGCGCGCCTGAGTCTGGCCCCAGCCCTGCTTGGCAGTGGCCTGAGTCTGCAGTCCCAAACCCGAAGAGCCGTGGGGCCCCCTGCCCTGTTTCCCTGTCATCTCCTCTGCCCTGTGGAGGGGTGTAGTTTGTGTCTGTGTGCAGGTGTGGGCTTGGAGATCCAGCGAGCTGCCTTGCCTCCCTGAGGCCTGGTCTCATCTTGGTGAGGGGGCTGGCCTTGCCCAGGGTCCCCGCCGAGAGCACCTGATGCAGGTGCTTGTGAACCTCACCCGTCTCACTCGCTTCTTCGTGGAGAGCAGTGTCCCCTCAGCGGGCTGTCCACACGGCCTGCAGGTTCCCTGCCTCTCCCTGCTCTCAGCCTCTGCCTGACACTTGCACTGCCTTCCATGTCTGGCTCCTCTTATCCTGGGGTTTCCTTGTGCCTCTGTGGGGAGGCTTCCTCACAGCTGGGACCCCAGCCCACGCTGGGAGTCATTGGTCTAGTGTCATCTGCCTTCCGCCCCCTCACTGGAGCCTGGGGCCAGGGGTCTCATTGCTTCCGGCTTCCATACAATGTGTCACGATAGGGAGTTTGTTCCAGTTCCCCAAAGCCTTAGTTAAAGCTGATACCTGATATAATCCAGGATGCGTCCGGGTTTGGGGTTGGTTGGCCCTTTGATTCTGGGCAGTTGTGTCAGGAGGTGGTGCCGGGGGAGCTTCAGGAGCCTCGGCTCGGCTCCCGCTAGGCAGGGAATACAGGGGCTTGGCTCACTGACCTCTCCTTGTCCAACGCAGCCCAGCGGTCTGCCCAGGAGTTGCCCCTTGTGGAGAAGCAGAGCACAGACAGCTACCCGGTCATTGGTGGAAAGAAGATGGTCCTCTCTGGCCATAACTTTCTGCAGGACTCCAAGGTCATTTTTGTGGAGAAGGCTCCAGGTACGTTCTTTAAAACTGGCCACCTGAGTTTCCTGCTGGTGGGAATTGGCTTCTGGCTGGAGAGGGACAGGCTAGTCATGGGATAGGCTGGCACGGGGCCCATGTGGCTGACTGGCTCCACGCACCTGCATCTGAGTCCTCTGGCAAGTTCTCACTGTGCTCAGGTGCTCAGGTCCATGCTCCTGACTCTGTCAGTACTAAGGACGGCCTGTAGTGTTTGAACGCGTTTGTTTGTTGTGCTGTGTGTCCCTGGGCAGCCTGGAGTGAACACTGGGGCAGCAGCTCTCAGCTTCCCAGCCAGTCCTCCCTCCCAGCCCTTCCCCTGGGGCTCCTTCTCCCCCTGCCACCTCCCCAGAGAGGCCATGCAGACATGCAGTGGGTAGCAGGAGGGCATGGCACCCAGGCCTGCTGACGTTGGCACCTATGGCTGGATGCCATGGGCCCAGTGCTGCCTTTCTTGTTTGCATCACTGACCCACAGAGTCACAGCTGTGTGTGTGTGTGTGCGTGCACGTGTGCATGTGTGACCTCTGTGTCCTCAAGCCCCAAGAGGACCTCATCACCCTGAGGAGCCCTGAGGAGGTGCTGGAGCACGGCCTCTGCATGGTTTCAGCAGACCTCGTTCTTACCCTGGCTCAGCCTGGAGATACCCCAGTTGGCCTCTGGTGCCACGGGTAAGATTGGGAGCTTGGAGTGTTTTCCTGGGGCTGTCACATTTCTGGTTACCTGACCTCAGATGCTGACCTCGGGAGCTCAGCTATCCCAGCATGGCGGGGACCTTGCTGGCTCCAGGTGTAGGTGTGTGCTGGGTGAGGCTGTGTTGACCAGAGGGGCTGGAGATGACATAAAGAACCTGTGCTTCCTGGTGCTTAGGTGCAAGGACAGAAAGGTAAACCATGCAGGTGTGTCTCAGATGCAGGAGGATGTGTGCTGTGGCCCGGAGGGGCATCTCCTCGCACCATGCCAACCCTGCCGCTTCAGAGACTTGGGAGCTTTGTGGTTGGAACTGGGTTCCTATGCTGAGCTGGACCTCTGGCGTACGCACCCCTTTCCTCTGCCCAGCAGTGGCATCCCGCGATGCCATACCTCTGCCCAGGTTGGGCCAACAAAGCAGCAGTCTACACAAGGCTGGCATTTGGTAGCTTTTTTCCTTTTTCACATTTACCAACTGGAATTTTCTTGAAGGCGGCCAGTCCAGTACTTACTCTAATCACTGAAAACCACTGAGGCATTCAGCCTTCATAATGGGATCTTGATTTTGTACAGTTTGCCGGAAACTCAAGTACTTCACTCACACGGGCTTAGATGCCTTTCACGTTTAACTTGGCTTGCCTATGTAATCACGCACATAATTGGGAAATACGTTTTAAATTATAGCGAAAACCCAGCCAAGTTCAGTGATAAGGAGAATTTGCATTGCCCACGCCCTTTTCTGAAGGAGACTAATTGTGAAGTAACTTAACCTTCAGAGTCTCAGGTGTCTGTGCTGGGGGAAGAGGGTCAGGCACGCGCTCTGCTCTCCGTCTGCTCTGTGAGGCGTTTGTGATCAAACTGAGCGGAGCGCAGCACAGGATTCCGATGCTTTCTTGGCTGTTTTGCCTGTTTACCGTTCTTCGGGCTGGGGAGGCTAGGCAGCGCCTCTGCACACGTGCCGCTGACCTCGCCGGCAGAGGGCCCAGCTCCTGCGAGGTCTGCCTTGTGGTGGCCAGCACCATCCAGCCGTGCACAGCATGGCGAGGAGAAGTCGCGCCTGGGGAGCTGTGGCACCTGCCTGCTGGGTGTGCGGGGCTCCCGCGTCAGCCTCACCTGCCGTCCTCACTGAGAGTCCCTTCTCACTGTCACTGGTTGGTTCCCACCTGTAACACTGAGTTCCCGCGGATGCCTGAGGGAGTTTCCCAGCCACACCTCAGGCTCAGGCCAGTGGACTCTCGTGTGCCCACAAGGTGGTCAGCTGGCTCCTCAACCACAGTCTGCAGAACTCTGGCCCACAGAAGGAGTGCACTGAATGAGTGGATGTCATACATTTGGATTGTTCACGATCTCACAAACTTGGGAAGGCTGCAGTTGTTTATCTAGACAGTATTTGAAATTTCCTGTTTCTGTTTCAGTAGTTGATACCCATATGTACATACAAGTTGTGTGTTTTCCAAAGAAGGGAACCAATGTCTATGTGACCTTCTTCCCTTAAATTCAGTTTCCTCAAGTACTAGGGCCTGTGACTGTGACTGCACACCCTGCACCTTTACTTTGGTGACAAGCTTTAGTTTAGTTTTGTTTTGTTTTTGTTTTTGAGAAACTACTAAACCTGAATTAAAAGCACACTTGTCCTCTTGTCTTCTGACGAGGCATCTGGCCTGTGTTAGATTGGTGCTCGTGGGATGGGAGGCGGGCCGAGTGAAGCCCGCGGAGGAGCCGGCTTCCACTGAAGGCGCTGTTCTCGGCTCCCCACTTCCCTACCTGTTCTAGGAACACGGGTCGTGGTGTGGCAGCAGCACTGCTGCGTTGGGTGCTTGGGACTGCTCAGGATGCGGGTTGGGGCTTGGGCTGGAAGGTGACCTTTGCTGAATAACGAAGGGTGCCCTGGCCATCCTGCTTCCCTGGGACTTGGGCATGGGGTCTCGGCAGCTGGTTCCTGGCCTTCGTGGGTGACAGCAGAGCTCCACAGGTACTCTAGCCTTGCTGCTGCACCCAGCAGATGGGAACAGCCACCCTTGTGACTCCAGATGCTGGCCCCTTCTGTGGACACCGTGGACATTGGCCAGGCCCACTGGGACACTCCAGCAGCCATGGGAGGGGCCTGTGTCGGGGGCAGTGAACAGAGCCCTGGTTGCCTGTCACAAACCTTTTGAGAGATGTTGTGTCTCTTCCCAGGTCTTACAGGGTTGTGGGGCAGTGTGTTGCGAGTTGAAGTAAGTCTGTCTTTCAAGGGCTTGGGCTAAGGGTCTGTGCTTCTGGGTTGGGTGATGTTTTCTGATAATGAACGTTGGTAGAAGAATGTTCGTCCAAGAAGTCACGCTGGCAGAGTGAGACCTGAGAGCAGTCACTCCCCGGAGAGCCAGAACCCCCGGTGCGTCTGAGACGCGTCACTCCAGCTCCGGAGGCACGGTGTGGGTGAGGTGCCGCCACCTCCGCTGGAGAGGGCTGTGAGACAGGGCACACGCTCGTGCTTGCGTGTGGGTATGCAGAGCACGCTAACGCCCAGTAGAGCCAAACGTGTCAGCATGTGAGATCTCGATGTCCGAAGCCCCCCGTTCTGAAGGCCAGCGTTAAACGTGGCTCACCATCGTAGAGTCACTGTCTGTTCTGCGAAGTTTTGTGGGAACAGGAATAAAGCCTGCTCAGTGTCTGTTGCCGTGTGAAAGCCGCTCCAGAGTTCAGGGGCTTGGGCCACAGTCTCTGCTCCTGGCGACTGCAGTGGGCGGGGCTCCTCACAAGGTCTCGTGCTGGGCTGCCCGGGACCCTGACCTCCCCAGGACACCTCCCGTGAGGTGTGACGTCAGATGGGGTGGACAGAGGGCTCCGCGTACAGGAGAGCAGGGCCATGCCGTTCTCCTGCTTGGGCTCAGAGCGGTACAGCCGCACGGCACCAGATCTGGGGATATTGTGCAGCAGTGGACACACGGGAGGCACCACAAACCAGCCCACCTCCGTGCCCAGGCTTCTTTACCCTCTCTTCAGAGGCCCTAAGGCTCCAGACTCAGCACAGCCTGACCCCACCCCCAAATCCAGCACAGACAGCCCCCGGCCCCAGCCCCACATCCGCACGTCCCAGCCCAGCCCTCCTGTCCCTTCCTCTCTGTGGCTGCTCCCCGCAGCGCATCCGCGACTTGACGTCCTCCCTGAGGCAGACCTGGCCGCACTGCTCCCTGGGGCACATGCTGCTGCTCTTCCAGGCCGAGTGTGTCCTGCGTCCCCTGAGCAGACGCTGGTGTGGGAGGGAGGAGGAGTAGCAGGAGGCGGGCCATGTCGGGAGCCCAGGCAAGAGACAGTGGCGTTGGAGTGTAACGCACGGCATCTTCCCGCCTTCCTCACACCTGACGCGGGGTGTTGGGACTCGGCCAGGGAAGCAGCCTCTCTCCCACCCCTCCGATGGTGCCGGTCTCCATCGCACATCTGCAAAGAAGATGTGCGAAGGCGAGCAGTGTGGAACGTCTGAGTTCCAGCCGTGCCTCCTCGGCCGTGTGGGCTCTGCTGGTGATCCGAACGTGACGTCAGGCTCAGCACAGAAGAGCAGCACAGGTTTCCACAGGCGCACATGTGAGTGGGGCGGAGGCGCCATGGGACATCCCACTGGCTTCAGGGGAGAGTGGTGAAAGGGCCCCTGTGTCCGCTGAGGACCTCTCTATGAGCAGGGCCGCCCAGCGAGCCTCTCCCAAGGGTCCTGGGAGCTGACGCGCTGGGGGTAGGCGGGGCATCCCCGCAGAGGGTGGCTGTGTCTTTGCCTCCCACTGGGCCTCGTGACCTGACTTCACAGGGGCTCAACAAGTTTGTTCGTTGCGACAACACGCGTTTCACAGGAATGAGCGCTCCCTGGGTCAGTACTTCTTCCAAGCCACATTCGGAGAATGGTTGAAAATCTCTGCTCTCAGAAGGGTGTGCACACGGCAGAGGGCCTTCTCTTACTTTTTCCTTTTTAAAACTGTGTGCCTGTTCATGCAGCCTGTGTCACAGCACATCGCTGTGTGACAGAGAAGGCAGGGCAACCTGCACCCGAGATGCTGAGACCTGAGGACCAGCTTGGGAGTGCACGCGCGTGTGTGAGTGGGGCTGCATGTGTATGAGAGTGAAAGTGTGGGTCGGTGTAGCATGCGCCTGACTGGATGTCTGTGTGTTCACATGTGCGTGGGTGTGTGTGTCACTGTGATGTATGCATCCACGTGTGCATGTGTGTGGATACACATGTGTCCCCATACTGTGAGATGTGTGTGCTGCCATGGGAGCATGTGTGTGTACATGCACGTCTCTAGTACATGTGATGTGTGCAAGTGTGTGTGAGTGTGCATGCGTGTCTGTAGTATGGTGTGTGCGCACGTGTGTGAGTGCCTGTGCGGCCAAGCCCCTTCTGGGCGCCTTGTGGAGTGCCAGCTGCTTGTCGCCCACCGTCATGCCACAGGCAGCTTCACGGTCCCTGATGTCTGTGCACCTCGTTCCACTGTGGGGCAGTCACAGCTGGGTGACTGGACAGCACGCATTGAATTTCCTGTGCTCTGGCAGTGGAGCTGAAGCCGCACAGTGGACGGCCAGCACCAGTCCAGTCAGCAGCCCGCCCCCGCCCTGCCCCCCTGGTTGTTCCTCCATCAGGCTACTCAGCCACTGAGGCATCTGCTGGTCACCTGCTTCCTCAAGGAATTCTGGAAGTTTCCCAGGGTCAGACACAGAGGGTTTGGCGGTTCCCCAGGTGCCGTGTGGCTGTCTGGAGCCGGCCTGTAGGAAAATACCTTCTTCTTTCCACTTCTCTGGCCATCAGCGACAGGAAAGGGAAAGATTGGGAAGGGTGGCGTCTGTGCCAGCCTCCGTCACAGACACAAAAATACTGCAGTGCTGACCTCATGGGCACAGGCACTCTGTACTCTCCTAACGATTCCACAGCCGTGTCCCCACTAGCTGTCTCCCCGAGAGCGATGCCGTGGGCAGGACGATCCTGCCCGCAGAAGACTGTCTTTGCCAGAGTTGCTGTGGTCCTCCATGTAGACTGTGTAGACAGTGACAACCCAGAGGAGGGGTGCGATGGCGAGTCCCTCCACACTGGGCGATGGCAGGCTGCTGTCGGCAGAGCCTCTCATCATTCCTATCACAGCCCAGTCCCAGGGGACTCCACTTGTGAACCCAGACTTCTTGGAGGCACTGAACTTTCCCAGTGGCTTCCTGGCCAACCTTGAAGTCAGAGTCCAAGCAGTGGAGTGTGGGCTGGACGCGGTGGAGACTAGTTGTTGGTCCAGAGTTGCTGACCTCCGCTTGACCCCTGCAGATGTCATGAGAACTCCTCCCCTGGGCCCTGATGATCATGGCTGGAGAAGGGCTGGTGGCAGTGGGATTGACCTGGGGACTCTTGCAAGCAGGAGCAGCGGTTGTTAGGAGACTTGCCTTGCACTGTCTCTGAGTGTGATGATAGAGCCACCATTTCTGATTTGCCTTCCCCCTCCCTGGGGTGTCCAGACAGTGGGCTTGACCCAGGGGCCCCTCTGGCAGCAGTGTCCTGTCCTGGATGCCACTGCCAAGGAGTCAGCCTCACCAGTGCTGAGAATGGTACAGTAGCATGTGCCCCGCCCTCTTTCAGCACAGGAGCATGCTGGGTTCCTACAGATGAGGAGCCGGGCCTACTGTCCCCTCCAAGAGTCCTAGAACTACCTCAGTCGCTTTAGCACAGTATGTCGGATGATGGCTTTCTCGTATCAGCTTTAGTGATCCATAGTCCACACACCATCCAGTTCATTCTGCATGTGTGGTTCTGTGGTTTGGGCGCAGTTACAGGTGCAGGACGTTTTCATCTCTCCATCAGCAGCTCTTGTGATGTCCCCTGAGGTTTATGTGCTGGAGGCATAGTCCCCAGAGTGGCCACGTGAGAGGAGGAAAAGACTTGTGGGAGACGACTGGGTTGCTGGAGGTTGCCCTGGAAGAGATGAGGGTGGCTCTGGAGGATGCCAGGTGGCCAGTGGATGACGTGTCATCAGGAGTGAGCTTGGGGCCCACTAGCCTGCTTCCTAGCTGGCCACATAG
This sequence comes from Dasyprocta punctata, assembly GCA_004363535.1. Lineage (NCBI taxonomy): Eukaryota > Metazoa > Chordata > Mammalia > Rodentia > Dasyproctidae > Dasyprocta > Dasyprocta punctata. The sequence continues at coordinate 51,733 of RJWM01005037.1, read as the reverse complement.
TCTCCACACTCTCTGCCCTGTGGTCTGTCTACACAAGGCCCTCGCAAGGGCCCGAGGGATGCTATAATGCCTCCAGCCTCACATACTCTGTCATAGCAACAGGGAGCAGAGTGACAGAGGCCGTTGCCTGGTCTTCTGCCTTCCCTGCCCCAGCCCGGGCACCCACCAACCCCTTTCCACATCTGTGGATCTGGCTGTTTGGGTTCTCTCACCCATGGAATGAGACATTTGTCCATTTGTGCATGGCTTCTTTCAGAAGGTTTTCAGGACTCATCCTTGTGGCAGCTGTTGTCCGCAGCTTGTGCCTTTCTGTGCCTGAGTAATAATTAATACTCCACCGTGTGGCCAGACTATGGTTTGTCTGTCCGTGGGTCAGTCGGTGGACACGTGGGCTGCATCCGCTCTTTGGTGGTGGTCCTGAGTGCAGCTGCCGTGAGCAGGTGAGCAAGCTTCCATGCTGGTGTGTGTGTCTGCCCTACTGGGCATGCATCTGGGGTTGGCATTGCTGCGCGGCACGGTGACTCTGCTTCAAGGCTGATTCCAAAGCCTCAGGAATCTTCTCTTCCCTCTGGAGTCTCCTGAGGAGGGCAAGGCCGCACTCCCGGGCAGGCACACAGGCCAGGAAGGATGGGCACTTTCAGGCTGAGAGCTGTCGAGTCTCACTGTCAGTGTGCGGAGGGCCAGAGCAGGCGTGCTTGTCCTCGTTGTGAGTTCTCTTGGATCTTTGCACCTCATTGTTTTGTCCTGGTCCCTTGCAAAGTGGGGTTGTTTGGACTGCGCCCCAGCCCGAGCCTGAGGCCAGAGCCACGGAGGCAGCTCCAGGATAAAGCTTCCTCCCGCCCTGGGAGGGTGCTAGGAGACTGTCTCAGGAAAGCCTTCAGCTCCTGAGTAAACTCTCAGCTGCTTCCTTTGTGGAAACAGTGGCTCAGCCCACACCCCTGGCATGATTGGCGCTGTGAGCCCGTGGCAGCAGCGTCCGGCAGCCTGCGGAGCTGCCCCAGCCCTGCAGGCCCGGCTGTGTGGAAACCTTCGGCGGGTGTGGTGGGGAAGCCTTTCTGATGACTCACACTGCAGGGAATTCCCTAATGATTTGGAATATTTTTACTTCTGGACTCGGGCACGGTTTCCTACTGAGAGCAGGGAGGTCCTGATAAGACAGAACAAAGGCCCTTTCAGAGTGACCACCTCCCTCCTGGCAGAAGCTGGAGTTGGAACAGCCCTGCAGCTGGCCTCCCCTAGCGTGGGTGCTTTGCAGAGGATGCCATCAGTGGGTCTGAAGGATGCAGTTGTCCTGGGAGGGCAGGGCCACCTCCCAGCGAACACTGTGGAGACATGAAGACAGGAACTAGTCTAACAGCTCCCGAAAGCTGCCTGCTGATCAGCATCTCTGCCTGACCTCGGCCCTTTGTCTGTGCTCGGAACAACTACTTTATGTGCATTTCCAATCATAAATATGTATTTGCCTTTAAAAGACCACAGTCAGTCCCTAAAGAGCCAGCGCCCACCCTCCTCTCCTGTGTGATATTACACATGGGAGAATCTTTCTACCTCTCTCCCATGTGGGCAAGAAAGCCAGAGGAAACCCAGGTACAAACATGTGGCACGTCCCTTTCGGTGATCCCAAGCCCAATTTTTAATGGGAAACCATGTGTTATGCGTGATTAACGCTGGTGCAACTTGGGAAGTGTGGACCGTGTGGTGTCCTGCTGTTGGTGGTGAGTGGTGGGCCAGGCAGGTGCTGGGCAGTGAGACAGTTCACATGGGCCCCCTCCAGCAAGGAGCACCCCCCGCCCCCCACAGGCCGTGTTGCTCAGGGGGAAAAGGAATTGGTTCCTCCTGCATAACCACCTCTACCCCTGTGTTGCAATTAATTTCCAGCTTGTAACTTGAGCCTACAAAGCACACCACTGTGAGAGGCAGTACGCTGCCCGAGGTTGCATGATGAGGAGTCTGTGTCTTTCCGGGAGGTGACAGGGCTGCAGCACCTTCTCCGGGGCTTGGTGGGATGGGATGTCCCCGCCGTGCAGTGACTCAGTTTCCTTCTCCCTCTCCCAGCACATGTGCTGTCTCTGCTTCTCCTCCAGCAAAGGCCTGCACCTTCTCAGGACAGCTTCTCAGTGATGTGTCATGGTGGTCACAGCTCTTAGCTCAGCAGCGGCTGCACAGTGGCTGGCGTAGCCAGCGTGGAGGAGGCAGAGAAGGGCCTTGTAAGAGGGCTTCAGAGGTGGTTTCAGGATAGCACAGGAACAGTGCCTTTGTCATACGAGGGGTAGCTTTGTCTTTGTTGAACAGAATGTGAGGGGGCATCTGGGTCAAAAAGTAGGAGCCGAAAAAGGCAGGAGACACGTGGGCGCCATCCGATAGGCTGCATCAGCACGTGTGGCTGGGGTTAGGGTGCCCAGGTCCCTGAGCTGCCGGAGTCCAGGCGCTCCCTGTGTCCTGAAACTGCTGCTTTAGGAGTAACTGGGTATTTTTAGTTTCCTGCTGTTTTCCGAGAAGGGGCTGGGTGCTGGTCTGTGCCAGGTCCCCGGATGTGTCTGTCTGGTGAATGGTTTGTGCTGGGCCTTGGGCATCCTGGAGGCCGGCGTGGCCCTGGCACAGCTGGGTGAGTCATCTCCACCCTCCGCCCGCTACCTACCCAGCACTGAGAGAGGAGATACTCTAATTTGTCAATAATGTAGGTTTGTATCAGATGCATTTTTTCTTTGAAGACAGAGTTTAAGTAAGTGTGTGGTCCTGTAATTGTTCACTTTGGAGAATAAGAAGCCGAGGAGGAGAAGTGGCCTCAGGGTGGACGCACATCAGCTCACAGTGACCGCCCCAAACGGTCCCCAAATAGTGTGCAGTTCGAGGGTAGGAGTCACGAAGCTCATGAGTGGCAGACATCCCGTCCCCTGAGCGACAGGGCCATGCTGGCCACCAGCTGAGAACAATAAGTTCTTTCACTGTGCCTCTGGGAGCCTTTTTATTTTTTTTAAACATGCAAACAGCCACTGGGCTAAGGTTAAAAATACCGTGTGTTTTGCATTGCTGCGTCCTGATGTGGCAAGTAGTCAAAGAAAGACTTTTCTTATTTCCCCAGTAGTTCTCTGAGCAGAGGCGAGGGCCTCTCAGGCTCCACCTTCTGCTCCCGAAACATCTGAGAAGCAGGCTGGGCGAGGTGGGTGGCAGAGCTGGGCTGGGTCTGAGCCCCGTGGGCTCCCTGCTGGGCTCATAGGGCACCTTATTTCTTCTTGGCATTCTCTGCTCAGAGCAGGGTGACGTGTGGAGAGCCCTTCATGACTAGCATTGGGCTGGCGTGACTCTTGTGAACCTGGGCGTAGAGGTGGTTGCAGAGCATGTGCTTGGCTGTGCGGCTGCTCTTGAGGCCAAGGTTGGCAGGAGCGCTGGGCACAGCCACTTGGGATTCCTGGTTCCCAGCCCTCCGTGCCAGGCAAATGCATACTCCAAGCTCCCCAACTCTGAGGGTCAGCTGTCCCTGGTGCCCAGGCTGTTGCCCTCGACCACAGCTCCAGACTGGGATGCACTCTCCTGTTTAACCTCTTCCTTCTGTGCCATGTGCCTGAGTCATCTGGGAGGTTTTGAGGGACTGGCTTCCTGCCACAGTGACAACTTCTTCCTGCCCTTTCTTCTAGATGGCCACCATGTCTGGGAGATGGAGGCGAAGACGGACAGAGACCTGTGCAAGCCAGTAAGTATCCTTCCGTCCTGCATGAGGAATGCCTGAGTGGAGTGGGTTTCTTGTTTCTTTAAATGAAGCAATTCATAAAAAATAGACAGAATAACAAAACAATCGTGAAACACCTGCTGAAACCAGCGCTATTATGATGCAAAATAACAGCAGAATAGAATCAGGATGGTGGTAACAGTAGCCTGGAAGACAATGGGTTGAGCCTGGCTTTTAAGGTCTCATCTCTCTTTGAGACACCAGAAAGCCACCACCTGAGTGGCATGTGCCAGGCCCAGAGCATCCCCAGAAGGGTGCACGGCAGGAACAGTTGTGCCTCTTGTTGGGTCCTGGTCCCCTTGCCAGAGGTGTTGCCCTGCACTAGGGGCTGCCCCTGGGAAGCCACAGCATTCCAGGCCTCCCGAGTGGGTGCCTGCACCTGCCCACATGTACTGTGCCACCCGGAAGCAGGGTTTCAACAGCGTCCTTGGCGGGGATTTAACACCACCCTTTCTAGAGAATATCCCAGCTGCTTAGCTGATTCGAGGTCAGATTGAGCCAGATCACTCCATGTGCTTTTCGGATTTGCCAGTGAGCCGGTGGACATGTGAGTGCCGAAAGTCATGGCAAATGTGGCACGATCTTTGGCGTCTGTCACTAACCTACTCACAGCATGCGGCTTCTGCCCACATGCCTGCTTTACCTTCATGGTTTCTTGATACTGTTTGCTCACTGGAAGTACCTAGGATAAATTGTTGTTCTTGGATCAGTTAATCATGGAACCCATTTCTGTGCAAAATCAAGGCAGCATGGTAGATCGTCCTCTCGCCCTGCACCTCCAATCTGCATCTCTAAACAAAAGTGGGCGTCGTTGACAGCACAGGCTGGGGCTTGTTTTTTGATCCAAAGCTCTGCTTTCTTCACTCCAACACTGATTTAATTAGTGACTTAGACCATTGCTTTGTAAAGCGATTGTTGATGTCATTGAATTAGTATCTACTGAATTTCGTGTGTGGATTCTGCCTTGCATGAAAAAACAGAAAATACATCGTGACTAGCAAACAGTTTTTTGAGGACATTTGTAGTTGTCCTGCGCTCTGACGCGCATTCCTCTGACCACTGTCACGGTGTCTGAGTGGCCCCTCCAGTGAACATGGGGAGTGGGACGCTTCTGGGTGTGCTCCAAGTGTGTGGTTCAGACGCACCTTCTGGGTTCAGGACTTCCCTTGGCCCACCTGGACACACTGGCGCCGGGAGCCGTGCGAGCAGGCTCAGTCGGTTGGCGGGCAGTGCGGAGCCCCTGGAGGACTCTCGCCTTGGCAGGAGAGAGGTGGTGTTTGAAGGGCTCTTGCGGCGTGTGTGCTGCAGGTTTAGTCCGCTTCCCTCCTTGCAGGTGGCGCTGTCGGAAAAGGCATCTTTTGTGCTGCATCTTCAGCCTCCTTTTCCAGGGGCTGCAGGCTGTTTCTTCGGGTGACTTATCCTTGGTGGTGTTCAGTGTCCTCTGGAGCCTGTTGTCCACTCACCGCTCTGCCTCTGTCACTTTTCTGACTTTCACCTGAGAAGACTTTCAGGAAATGCTGGCTGCTGGTATACGTTAAAGCAAGTCACATGAATGTGTTGGTGCCCTTTGAAACTCTTTTTCCCACATTGACAGGATTCCCATCATTTCCTCTCCTTTTCATCTTTTCTCTGTTCCTCCTCTGTGTTTAAGCTCAGCATGCCCGCAGTGGCAGTATTTTTGTCCTGAGATTTGTCTATTCAGGGAGTGCATCGATCTATGACCACATCGAGACGTGAGCCCAGGGGGCAGAGCATCAGCGAGATGTTTGCTTTCTTTGTCTTCTCACTGCTTCTTGCTCCATGATGGATTCTTTGTCGCACTGTGGACCACTGTTGGTGAGCACCCGCTGTGTGCGGGCAGTGGCACTGCTGCACTATGCCCTGTGGTGTGGCCGAGTCCTCAGAACCACCCCGGGCAGTGAGGAAACAGATTAGGGCTGCGAGATTCCCCTCAGACCACAGCTGCAGGGCCGATCCAAGGGGCTGCGGGTAGCCTCGAGGTGCAGACGGCGCATGGGCAAAGCCGCCTCGGCTCCATCGCCCAGGACGATTCTGATGAGAAAGCAGAGCAGGCTCGTACCTGTGTGCTTCCTTCTCACTTCTTCCAGTGAAACAATCCAGTCAGGTTGCTCAGAGCAAGCGTGAGCCCAGGGGAGGACCCCGAGGGGTCCTGGAGCTGGGTCCTGGCACCTGCCCATCTTCGGTAGCAGACTTGTGGCCTCAGTTTCTTCAGTGTACACGGAAGAGGTTGAACCTTAGTTTTCTGTTCTTTCGTCTTAGTTTCTAACTTCTGTAATTTATTATTAGCGTGATTCAATCAATTTTGCACAATTGATTTGCTACAATTGTAACAGCACTTGCTAATTATAATTAGCACTTGTCACAGCTAATTAGTTTAACAAAAGAAGTGATACAATGGATTTTTCTTACACCTTTTCCTTACTTGATAAACCAAAATCACATGATTAAAAATGCAGAAGCTTTATAGATTTCAAATACCTCCAGAAACTAGGTGCCTCCTGCATAGCGGTGGCCCCCTGGAACACCAGCACCGCAGAGTGGACCTTTGCTTAGGCCCCTGCCTCCTTCAGCTGCTTGGCCAGTGGGTCTGGGCGTTCTGACCCCCAGCCATGGTTCCTTGTGTGGTCCCAAGTCCTCCTGGATTGCTTTTCACATCTGTTCTTAAGATGCCATGATTATCATAAAGACATTGCTGACTTTTTGTTTAAAAACACGGAAGGGAAGCGGCAGCCACCGTGAACTGCCCCGTTCCATCTGCCTGTGCTCTTCCCCGACCCCACCCCGGAGCGAGCACGGCTTTCCTCCTCAGTTTCACGCATTTGGGATTCTGATGGAGGCGTCATGGCCAGTGCCTCACTGAGTCTCCCCAGAGACAGCGTCCCCAAAAGGCACCTCCTCTTCTCAGCCTATGTGCCGGCACCCACACAGGGGCCTCCTGCAGCAAGGCAGGTGTGGAGCCCTCAGGCGTTAGGGCGGGCACGTGCTCTGGGGCCTCTGAAGACCTCTCCTCCCTGAGCGGCAGCCAGCCAGCCTCCGCTCCCACGCAGCCGGCTGCCAGTGGTGTTCATGGCTTGTCTCTCAGGCCGCGGACTCAGCTGCACCACAAAGGTGTCCTGGCTCCTTGATGAGCCAGAGTCATGTTGGTCTCTTCCTTGCGAGCAAGCACACATTCGGCCCAAGCCCAGCTCAAACCCATGAGCGTGGGCCACATACGGGAGCGACACTTAGAGGGGCTCTGGATGGCCAGAGCAGGCTGTCTGCCAACGTCTGCTAGGCAGCTGAGACTTGGTAGAGGAGCTGTGTATGATGTTTTAATACAGAGCGTTTGTAAGGTGCTAATCATCTGCTTCCTCTTTGCTGTTTTCTCAATAGAATTCCCTGGTGGTTGAAATACCACCTTTCCGCAACCAGAGAATAACCAGCCCTGTCCAAGTCAGTTTCTATGTCTGCAATGGGAAGAGAAAGAGAAGCCAGTACCAGCATTTCACCTACCTTCCTGCCAATGGTAATGCTGTCTTTCTGACCTTAAGCCCTGAAAATGAACCGAGAGGGTGCTTTTTCTAACGGGTGCAGAAGCTGCGCGATGACGATGCTGCGACGCAGCATGGTTGTGTTGTGTATTTAAACCGCGTGATCACTTGGTAGCAAGTCATCCGTGCCCTCTGAGAACAGTGAAGGCTTGGATCTATCTTCTCGTACTATTGATGCACATTGGGATAATCGCTTGCCATTTTGCTAACTTCTTGCAAGTGTGCAGCAGCTAAGTGCGGCTCTTTTGCACTCAAGCTGAGGTGGTCTTGGCACGTGGAGGTCTTTAAGGTGGAAAGCAAGCAGTTACAGCTGTTGTGCTGGTGTCTTCAGGAATCAAACCTCGCTGTTCAGCCTACGGCGAGCACGCAGGCGTCCCCAGGGGCGGGAGCTTCCGTGCTCCTGGCAGTGCCCCTGCAGCAGCTTCACCTCCCTGCGACGGGCGCTCAGGCAGGAGTGCCTTTCGCTCAGTCTAACCATCCCTTTATATGTTTTGGGGATGGATTGTGCTCACTTAAAAAAGAAAAACAGATTGCATTTTCAATTTTTCAGGGTGTTTTCTTAAAGGAAATACCATTTCTTGCCTTTTCACTCTCTAAAGCAGTAGAAAAGAAAGGCGTGTCCACAGCACCCCTGGCTTCCTGAGTGGGCTCATGATACATTTATGGACAGTAGAATATATGTAGAGGCCACAACATTGCTGTCATCCTGAATTTTACTGTATTTTGGGTAAGCTCACCTATGTCAACAGTCTTTTTAAGTTGTCTCTTTTTCCCCCTAAAAACTGACAAGATTCATATAATTTAAGAGGGAAATTATACATTAAAAACTATTTGCACAACCACATTGTTATCTTAGTAAAATCTAGATTTCTTTAGAGGTTTTTGTTTTCTCTAAAGGTAAAAGTCATTTGTAATACATGAGATACAAGAAAACCATAGAATGTCCAAGTTGGTAGTAAACTGCTAGGATTAACTGTTTTATCAGGCATATACAGAAATGCCTTTCAAGATTTAAATAATAGGATTGGGTTTCCAAGTTACATGGTCATGAGGGTGTCTGTGAAGAGCTATGAGAAACGCCACATGTAACCCTTGGTCAGCTACCTGCGTCACACGGTGCTGCTCCTCCTGGGCTTGTGGGGTATCTGTTCGTCACTTCGTGAATCATGTCTATTCTTAGAATAATGTACAATATATCTTATGAAAGAAAATATTTAGTCTGTTTTTGTAAGTATAATGATTATGCCCTAATTAAACTTGAGGCATGGTTGACCAAAAATAAAATATTTTAAAGGAATTCTAGGTCTTCTAAGGAACAATTACTCTCTAAAGCAGTGTAGAAATAGCACGGGCATTCATCTTTTGTGTTTACTTGGTATAATTCCTGCTGTGGTCCCTGCACACGTTCACACAGCACTGAGTTTTAGCACAGAGCACACCATGTCACAGGTAGAAGGGACGTGTGCAGGCACTGACAGAACCAGCAGGCTGGGCCCGCTGCCTCCTCCTGGCCACACCTTGCCCTGTAGCCAGCTGTCCAGTTCTGTCAGCTGCCCTCCCACCCGACTGTCTGCACCCTTAGCCTTCCACACTCCTGGTCCCGCCTCCCGGATCCCTCTCGCCTGCCGCCCGCCCTGCTGAGGCTCGTCTGTCCACAGTGCGGGTCCTTCCCAGCTCACTCCTGGGCTTGGGCCCTTCTGGTCCTGGAAGCCTCCTCCAACCTGCTCTCCTGGACATCTGCCTCCAGCACTTTGGGGACCTGAGGCAACCGTCAGCCCTGACTGTGTCCCCGTGTCACCAGACTGTGAGCTCGTTTAGAGAAATCCCAGGCTGCCGAGGGGTTGCATCCCCAGCATCGCTCCGTGCTGGTGCATGGCTGGCTGTCAATATGTGCGTCTTAAAATAAATAAATGAACAGATGGAGAACTGGAGCTCCTGTGTCCGGTGTTCTGTCTGGCGCTCGCCTTCGATGCTTGAGGCCTTCTGCAGTTTTGGGGCTGAGTCTGGGGCGGCCGTGACCCCACTGTGGCTGAGGAGCTCTGCAGTGCCCACATTCTCATGTTAATGCATTTGCATCTCAGAGTGCTGCGCAGGCTGTTCCTGCCACGTGGCCCTTAGGAAGAAGTAGCAGCTCCAAGTTCCAAAGACACGTTCTATATAGATGAAAGCCGTGCCGGTGGGCAGGTGGAGGACGTTTAACCGGAGTATTAGCCTGATTCCTAGTTGTTTTTGGCTTGCTCGCCTTTTCCTTTTAGACCTTAATTGTGAGGTTGCTAGTGTTTCCTCTAGAAAACCTGTGTTGTAACGTGGTCTTTGTGTCCAGTTCCAGTTCCTCAGGTCTGTGATTCCAGCAGACACTGTGCATTTGGGGAGATTTTCCTTAAGGTTATAAATGTGCTGCCATCGTGTACGTAGTAACAAATAAATCTGTTCAGATCTTACCTGTGAAATTCATTTTCATATACAAATATGTAACTTTACCCTCAAAATTGTATGCAAGGTAGGATCCTTTTCTCAGCTGTGACAGGTATCGCCCATCCTTCAAGTCCTTGGGAAGGGTCCTGACCTGGAACAAATCTCCCCAGGGGTGGGCCCTCTTTAGGAGCATGGATGTTGGAAATCGAGGACCCACGAAACTTATTGCTGGGAGTGGGGCGATCTCCGCCTGGCTTCTGCGTGTCTGTCAGTGCTAAAGTTGTCTTCTAATGACTCAACAACAGATAAACACTATACCAGCAACTCCTGTGTCACCCCCGCCTGCCTGACCCTCCCACCCTGCCTTCCCACACATTTGAAGCTAACTTGTCCCAGTGGACATACAGTGCATGTGCCTCTTGGGTGGGCTGGCATCTTCAGAGCAGGTCTGTGATGGGCATGCGACAGTCTGGCTCTCTTGCCCCTCCTGTGTGCAGCAGGTGTCAACCTTGAATGTGAGACCCCTTGAGCAGTTGGAGAGCCCTGGGCTCAGCCTGGTGTCCGTAGACAGCCATCATGTGCAGTGTGGAGGAAACACCAGGCAATCAGGGAAGAGGCTGCGGGCATGCACACAGGTTTTCAAAGCCTCTTGTTTGTCACTGGTTTCATCTCACTGTGTCCAAATCTAATCTTCTGAGAGGCAAGTGTCCTTCTAGTCAAGCCAGGGTGCCCGGTGCCTGCCGTGAGGCAGACTCTGCCAGGAAGGGACACAGGTCTGCCCTGTTACTCCAGCACGCCAGGTAGAATTAGGGATGAGGCGGTCTGGTGGAGGGATGAAGCCATGGACTTGAGCACCAGCTGGGGAGTACACTGTGTCCCTGGTCCAAGCAGAGTTGGGGGCTGGTGATACCTATTGTATAGGACCAGAGCTCTTTAGATAAAGAAAACCAAGTTATGAGCTCAAAATATATCCCAAAGTCAATATTTCTTTAAAATGAGAAAATAAATCGTGACATTGTTGAATCTTTGAAGTTTAGTCTTTCGTATAATTGTTTTAGTTCCTAGAAATGCTTCTGAGGTGCCCTCCCTACCCCCACCCTGCCTGGACACACAGCTGGCTGGTGCAGGCACCATCCTGTCCTTGGCACCCAGTAACTCCTGCCTCTGGGCACCAGGGACCAGCAACCCCAAAGGGATGACTGGCCAACGAGCTGGGCGAGGTGCAGCCCAGCAGGGACCTAGCTGCCTTGGGATGGCCAGTCCCTCCCCACCACGGCTCCCCAGCCCTCCTGAGGGAGGTTGGGCAGAACTTCCTTTGCTTTGTGGCTACTAAGGAACCCATCTTTCTGGTCACATGATATCACCTCAGATTGCAAATCTGTTTCTTCCTCAAGGGGGAGGAAAGGGAAATGGTATCTACTGGTTTCTTGTTTGCGTGTTAAATCCAGAAATAACGATCATGCTGAGAATGTAGCCTGGAGAGGCTCTGAATGGCGTGGACAGGGCCTGGAGGCTGCAGGGTTCTGGCTGATCCCAGTGATCGTCCAGCAGGGGCTTCAGTGTGCCAAACCCACCTGGACACCAGTCCGGGGCTTGTCCTGGCCATCCAGGGACTCCTTCAGCACCTGGTGGGTGTGGGCTTTTGCCTCCAACCGTGCAAACCCCAGCTGGACAGTACGCAGGCCCCGCAGGAAACTCCCTGCCGCTGAGTGCGGAGCCTTCGGTCACCATGGGAGACACAGAGGAGCACGTGGACAGAGTGACGAGCTGTGTCCTCTCCAGCTGCCCAGCCTGCTCCATCTGAGGTAACCGGAGCAGCCCAGGGCCTTGATAGCCATTTTGGATTGACCTTTCCCCTGAGCCTCTTGGTTCATTTTATTCCCAAGTCCACTGTATACAAAGTTTACTCAGAAACTAATTATCTTCATCAAACCACGATAGACGTTTAATAGCGACTTCAAATAGTTACTCAGCTTTCTTTGGGACAGAGTGAGATCTGAGTGACTGAGAACGCCTCCAGACCCCTTCTTGATTTGCACCCCACTGAGCCAGCCTTGCCCCCACCCCTCGCCCTCCAAGGGAGAGGACTGGAGCTTGGGTTGAGCTGCTGTCTGCCCCAGATGGCGGCTCTGGAAGCACCCTGCCGTGGACTCCTTGGTGTCCCCTTGGCATCGATGCAGTGACACTGAGAGCTGCTGCAGCCCTGGTGCACATGTGGGCTGTGCATGGCTGGGCCTCTTCCCACAGCTGCCAGGGCGGGGCCCCCAGACCCAGCCACCAGTCCTGCTCTTTGAAATAAAGTTGCTCTCTGATCCCTTGTGAATGGTGGCTGCCTCTCGCCTCTGACCGTTACATCAGCCTTGAGTGCTGGAGCCTACTCTTCAAGCTTCAGAGATGGTCCTGCCTCTGCCACACTCAGGACTGGGTGAAGCAAAGGTTTCCCAGGTAGCCCTCAGACGTCCTCCTGTCCTCTGAGGGCCTGCGTGGCAGATGTGAACCCCAGGCCACTTATACATGTGGCCCCAGGGGCTCTGGTGCCATCAGCTCCTCTGCTCCTGGGGCTGAAGCCTGGGCTCTTCCCTGCCTGCGCTCCACCGGGCCTTTTCTGCATCACAGCCCCCGCCCCATTCAAATGAAGCAGATCGCACTGCTGTTCCCAGCCTGTGATCCACGTGGGACACCTCCAAGTGGCCAAAGGATGCATCCGCTTTGGGGGTGCCGGTGTCCGGATCCTTCTTCCAAAGGGAGAATAAAGTCCTTGTGGAGAAGCCAGCAGGAAAATGGGGGGTTCCCGGGGCTGTGGGTGGTAGGGACCACCTGGCTGCTGCGTTCCCAGGAGTCACTGTGCTCAGGGGTGTGGCTGGTACCCTGGAGGTTCCAGAGTGTTCTTCCCTGTAGTGAGTGTGTGTGGAGCACAGAGCAGCGGAGGCGTGTGCCCCGTGCTCCGTTCCCTGGAGTCTCAGGCTCACCCCGAATGAGGAGGGTGTCTTTGTTTCTCACTACCTGTGCTTTCAGCCAGGCACAGTCAGTTAACTCTTACCTGTGGTAGGGCCCAGGCCCACCCAAGGCTGCTTCCTGCTCCTGCTGGATTCCAGGCGGGAACCCTGAAGAGGAGGAGGAAGCGTCAGCTAAGAGGAGCAGTGGAGATGCCTGGTCTCTAAATACTCATGGCATCAGTAGCTGCAGACAGCTTAACCTCCTTGCACACGTACAGCCCCCTGCCCCCCAGCCCTCTGCGAGCTTCCTTGGATACTGTGTTTTCACACCGGGAAGGCTCTGAGGCTCTGCCCCTGAAGAATGACCATGGGCAGCTGAACTGGCATGAGAGGAAGACCATGAGAATGGGGAGCCCTGGTCCTGGGAGGCGAAACAAGGAGACTGAGTTTGGCTACCATGAAGCTGGGCCGGACACATAGCAGCCCACCGAGGCGAGGGGACGGGAAGGCTGCTTTGTGTAGAAATCTAAGGGCCGCGGGCCACTAAAACACACGGAAGTGTGAGTCAGTGAGAGCCAAGCACCCAAGAAGGCTTGTGCAGAACGGGGGAAGAACTAGAGTTAACTCCATCTGTCACTTGCGCACTCCGCAGTGGGCCAGTCCCCCGGTCTGTGAGCCTGTCTCCCAGACAGAGCCCCAAGCTGATTACAGAGCGTCAAGAGCCTGGCCTGGCTTTTGTCCTCTGACCATTGCTGTAGACCCTGAATTTGCAGCTGTTTGGATGAGATCCACCAGGATGAGTCATATTCTCGGAGTACAAAGTGCAGCATCGGCAATTATTGGGTGAAACCTGATCAATGTATTTTTTGGCTGTGTGATCTGTTTTGACCATCTTCTGCCATCAGTCTAATTGGTAACTGTCAGGTCTCCACTTAACCATGCCCTCCAGGAGAGCTGGGCTCGTCCACACCTGTGGCTGGGGGCTGACACCTGCAGACAACCAGACCTGCCCCTCATTCTCCGCCTGGGTTGGGTCCTCACTCTTGCTCGTGATTGGAGGCTCTAGTGAAATAACTGATCTCCGTGTGCCTTCTGAAACAGACACTGTCAAGCCCCAGCCCTCAGGATTGACTAAATGACAATGCATGGCGGCACTTAGGCTGGTCCTCGGCTCGGGTTCAGCATGAGCCCTTGCTGTCAGCTACGCCTGAGCTGAAGTTTAGGCCATAGACCTTTGATGGGTGTAGCTGGCGAAGCTGTGGGTCACACTGCATGGAAGACAGAGGGCATACTACCAGGGAGAAGAGAAGGGAGCGTGGATTTGCAGCAGCCCGTGTTCCTGTGCCAGACAGTGCACAGGTGGCATGAGGTGAGTCCCCTCGGCCCTGCAGAGTTCATCGAGTTCCAGACAGAGAGCAGAGGAGCAGCCTCGCCTGCCAGGGGCTGGGCTCAGGTGGCTCCGTTCACTGCTTTCCTTCTGTCTTTAGTTAAAAGTCATGCCCCCAGTCATCCTTGATGGCCATTCATATTGATGGCAGAACGTGGGCTTTAAAGCCACACAGTGAAGGAGGACAATCGGTTCTTTATTTTCGCGGGGTTTAGACATTGGACATAACTCCTTTTGTCCAGTACTGCACAACATACCTGGTAAAGTAATTCAAGGTGAAATGCTTGAGGTCACTTGAAATGTGGGCATAGAGGAGAAGGAAGATTACAATGCAACCTTTCCTTATCGTGCTCAGCACACAGGCCAGAGCAGGTAGCAAGTACCACATCGCGGGCCATCCACTTCTACTTGGAGACCAGATGTCACTGCAGATGAAGAAAGGGACCTGCAACAACATCTGCTCAGCCGTAACTACGCTACAGCTGAGCTGGGTAGCCGGTCTGTGAGAAGGCTGGGCGCCAGGAAGAGAAGCCTTGGGCCATGCTGGGCAGAACGGCTGCTTCTCCAGGCCTGCTCTGAGTCACTTCACAGGGGCCTGCGGCCTGGCCGGGCAGGCAGCAGCTGCAGGACAGAGCCGTTTGTCCAGCGGTACACACAGCCAAGCCCCAGCAGAAGCAAAGTGCACTCTTGCTCCTGAGTGGGCACAGTAGATCTGTGATCTGTGGAGCCGAGGCCCCCAGCCCTGGATTAGACAACAGGTGTCTCTTCCTCACAGTCTTGGAGGCCATAGGTCCAGGACCAGGTGCCAGCACGTCCAGGCTCTGGAGTGAGTCCACTTTTTGCTGTGACCTCACATGCAGAGAGAGGTGCCTGCGAAGACAGCAGGCCTCACAGCCAGGCCACCCCCATCTCAGCAGGTAGCCGCAACTGCCTCCTAAAAGCCCTGTCTGCAAATAGAGTCCTCTTGGGGGCTGAGGCTTCAGTGCGAGTTTTGGGGCACCCAGTACCATCTGTGCTGAGCGCTAGGATTGTCATCTCCTCCAGAGGCGGAGTCCGGGAAGTGGGGAGTGGGCTGCTGTTGACACGGCGGGCTCCCACAGGGAGTAGGCAGCCAGCTGCTTTACTATGCATGTTCCTAATCTTTGAGTCCTCACAGTCTTTAGGCAGAACCTGCGTCTTGATCTTACAGCTAGGGAAACTGAGGCTTGAGGGACTCGATTAGCTGGAGGTCACCCAAGCTCAGGGGGTCTAGTCAGAAGGGAGGAGGCAGAGCTGGGCAGCTCTGTCCTCTCCTCACAATGGCCACCAGCCCCTGGCGTGGTGGCCCCCCAACAGATACGCAGGCATGAGTTAGGGAAGCATGTGTTAAACAAAGCGCAGATGAAAGTACTGTCTACCATATTATGTGGCTTTGGGTGGTGGTTTTGTTTTTCTATTTCTGCGGTACTGAGCATTGAGCTGAGGGCCTCCATCTTCAGTCCTTTTTTATCTTGAGATAGGATCTTACTAAATTGCCCAGGCTGGACTCAAATTTGGTGTCTTCCCCTGTCAGCCTCCCAGCGTGCTACGATTATAGCATCCACCGAGGGGTAATGCTTTTCCACACCCATCAATTCCCTTACTCTTCACATATCAACATGAGGTGCTCTGCAGGCCTGGATAGGGTGTGGGTATCAGTAAAATTTGGTGATAAGACAGTTTAGCCACTCACTTATTTAGAGAGCTGTCTTATTTTACCACATTAAACACTTGAACTCACAAACTACTAACACTTAGTGGAGCCTGGCCCCCAAACCAGGGCATTTTAGATGGGAAGACTGACCTGTCCTCCCAGAGGTCCAGTGAGTGCCTGTGGCTGCCCCGGGCTGACCTCTGCAGTGGCAGGGCCAAGGAAATACATGAGATCTCCCTGTGATGTGTGGGCCGCAGGTCTGCACCTTCGGCCCACGAGGACAGAGGGAGGGGAGCCCCGTGCCGCCTTTCCTCACGAGAGACACAGAGCGCATCTTGACATGATACCCACGTGCCTGGCATGGCCGGAATTCATCTAGGGAGATCATGCTGCCGCCCTCCGAAGCCCACTCAGTAGTAGTGGGAGAGCCTGCTGGAGCTGGCCCTGGCCACCCACCCTTCCAGCTAGGTGAGGGTCTTGGGGTCTGGGGCAAGAAGAGAGCCAGAGGCTTCGGTTCTGCTGCCAGACCCTTCCAGGGCCCTCTCCCACCTCCACTCCGTTCATCTATAGGACAGTCAGCGGGAAAATTACACTTCCCAAGTCCTCAGACGGGAGTAGGGTAGAGGGTCTGCAAGAAGGCCGGACACCAGGAAGAGAAGCCTTGGGCCATGCTGGGCAGAGCGGGTGTTTCTCCAGCCCCGCTCTGAGTCACTTCACAGGGGCCTGCGGCCTGGCCGGGCAGGCAGCAGCTGCAGGACAGAGCCGTTTGTCCAGCGGTACACACAGCCAAGCCCCAGCAGAAGCAAGGTGCTCGCTCGCTCCTGAGTGGGCACAGTAGATCTGTGATCTGCGGAGCCGAGGCCCCCAGCCCTGGACCTTGGACGCACCAGGGCAGCCCAAAGGAGAACACTTTCTGATGAGAGTGGCCGGGTGCTCAAGACAGAAGATGGGCCTAGGAGGTGGCCAAAGGAAGCCTGCTGGTCCTGGGGGTCAGGAGGGCCCCCCCCAGGCTTGGACCCCCAACAGAGGCCAGGAATGTTCTGGAAGGCTCTTTGGCCCCTAGGCCACCATCACAGGGGCTGTGGGAGGGGCCCAGGGAAAGGGCTCCTTATCACATTTCTGGGTACTTCTCACTGAAGTTTGCATTCGTGCCGGGCTGCGAGGGGGTCTAGAGGTGCCATCAGTTCCAGCCTGGAGCAAGGTTTCTGCTGCAGGACTCAGGCTTCTTGAAGCTGCATCCTGGACGGAGCCTGCAGCTGCAGGTGGGGGACCCACGGAGCACCAGGCGTGTAACCAACCTTTGGCACCACATAGCGGGGCTGGGAAGCATGAAGCCTTTAGGGTTCAGGCTGACACGTGGCTGCCATACCTGCATAGTGACGCCCCCTTCACATGGCTGCACAGACACCAGCTGCCCGCCTTCTCTGAGACCATCCTCTGTGGACGACGGCCGGTCTTAAAGATCAGCATTAATCTTTCACACTTTTGCTTTCTGTAATAAATTTAGATATAAACTCACCACTTGGGTAACGTGGTATTTTTCCATGTGCTGTTACATAGCATCGAAGTGAGACCCTGTGACGCACCGCCTGCCCTAACCCAGCAGGATGGAGACATTGCTTCACACCCAGCCTCGGCCGAGGAGAAGGCTTTCTCTGCACGCTTGCCTGCCGTGCCTCCCCGCCTCCAGCCCTGGAAGACGGGGCGGGACTGCCACCGGATCCCCAGTGCGGAGCATGTTCTTTCTATTTCCTCACTAATGGGAAACAGAGTCATCTTCCTATGCAGCTCCGGATTCCTCTGAAAAATGCAGTTTAGACACAGCACAGTCACAAAACCCTCGGTCTGTGCTCTTCTGTGGGTGCCACAGAGACAGATGTGTACTTGAGCCTCTGACTTCCCAGGCCCTCCCTCTGGATCTCAGGGCTGGGCTGGCAGAACGCACTTCTGGTGGGGGAGTGGGGGACTCCTTTGCCAGCACTTTAGGCTGGTTCTTCTCAGAAGCACCTCTGGGCTGGTGCTGAGTGACTGGAGACCGTCATTTGGTCGCTGAAGCTGTTAACAGCCCTCTGTCACATGGATTGCATGTGACAGCACTGCCACCATAGGGGATAAGGACAGGGAGACAGAAGTGTGAGGCTGAGACAGGGTCATCTAGAGAAGGCTGGGCTTTGGGTATGAGCCCTCAGAAGAAAGGCCAGGGTGGCCTTGGAGGTCCTGGGTACCTGGTGTCTTCTAAGACAAGGGCTTCTTTCACGCAGGTACCCTGGCCAGTTATTGAGAAACCACACTCCCAACTCTAGCACCTCAACAGCTGGCACCTCAACAGCCAGGCCGAGAGCAGAAAGGAGCTGCTGTTCCTCAGCCCAGGAGCGGGGACACCCCAGCCAGGCGCAAGGAACTGGTGTCTTGGTAGCAGGTGGCAGGACACGCACACTGCATCTTCCTTCCCCGACACTCAGCCCCAAAGACCAGGCTGGGAGATCGGTCTGGGCTGAGCGCCTCCCTGACTGCTGGTCCCCAGTCGCCACCGCGCTTTCACTGCAGCACAGGGGGAGTGAGTGCTGGTACTTGCGGAAGTCCCTGGGCAGGCACTGCAGGGTGGCTCAGCTCTGGGCTGCAAGCTCATGTCTCGGAGAGGTCTGTATGTGGCCGCATTGGGTGTCTGGCTGCAGGCTGTGTGGTTCGAGAGGAGCAGGCTGTAGAGGCAAGGTAGTGAGGGGCAGTGTCTGGCACCCACACAGCCTCCCACCTGCCTGGGACCCAGCCTGGTGCTTCCCCAGAGCTGGAAGCCTGGGGTTGCTCCACCACCACAGGACTCATTCCTGTGGGCACGAGGCACCTCTGGGGACTGGAGTCACCTGTACCGCCTCCAGGAAGACCCTGAGGTGATTGGAGAGATGTGGGAATTAGCAACAAGGCCTTGGGCATTTTAAACAGGTCATAAACAACAAAATTTGCAGGGCTCACCCCAGCACTTAGCAGCAGGCACCGCCCACCCTGCTGCTCACCCTGCCTGGCCTGGCCTCTGGGTCCCTGGCCCAGGTCCAGCCCGTGCTGGCTGTCGCCATCCCTACGTGGCAGATAAACCGTGGCTGCTAGCGGTTACCGAACAGCCATGCTTGGGCTGCACCTTTCCTGCGCTCAGGGCAGTCGGGGTGAGGGTTTCGAGGGGTTTCAGCTGTTTTGTGTGAGAGATGAGTTGGGCCTGGTGCCTGGCCGAGAACCCCTGTGCATCAGAGCAAGTCCCAGCAGTGTATGGATTTAACCTTCCTGTCATACACTTTTTAAAAATCGTGCACTTTGAAAATTACCAGTCTAACTTAGAATTTGACCTTTGCCGTGTGAACCCTGGCCTTTCTTAGGGTCATCTTTTGAGCTGGAGCGACTCAGTTACCCCAGAGCCCTACTCATTTGTCTGGTGCCGTTTTCTGCAACAGCTGTGCCCCTGTGGCCAGCCAGCCAGAGCCTGTGCTCCCAGTAACTGGCTGGACCTAGCTCCACCCCCCAGGTGCCTCTCGGAGTCTGACGGAGTCCCGTGCTTGCCAATTCTGGATTTACGACCTGCTGGCAACAGACCGGAACGGCTCTGGTTGGGGGCAGTTCCTGGCACCTGGCCTCTTCGTTCATAGAGCTGTCTGGACGGGGCACGTGCTTGAAGCTGATGCTGGTTCTCTGGGTGACAAATTGGCCTACAAGTGCTGCCCGCTTCCAGACAGTGCGGGGCTTCCAGAGCCACTCCTGGGAGATGCAGCCCCTTATCAAGGTGGGGAACCCACAGCTGATTTCCTGTGTGTGACTTTCTGCTGTCAAGGGATGACTTGCGGTGCTGTTTTTTATTAAAATGAGGCTGACCCTGTCACTCCTGGCAGCTGCCTGGTGGGCCCTCCCTTCACACAGAGGTCTAGGGCCCCTGGAGGAGCCAGCTGTCACTGTGACTCCGTGGGCACGGGAGAAAACAGATGGGTGTCCGAGGGGATCATCCTGTGGGCAAGCCCCGGCCATGGCAGCCCCTCCATACTGTGGCGCCCTCAGCTCTGTCAGTGCTAGAGAAAGCTGATGTCTTGTTGGGGCTGTGGGTGCAACTACTGATGTGCAGATGGAGAGATTAATGGGGGCTCTTCTAGGTCTCATACTAATCAAAGCCTGTAGGAGCCTTGCCCTCAGTCACGCTGGAGCCATGCGGAAGTGGCCTGGCCTGGGGGGGGCTTCTACAGTTTCCGCCCTTCTGTGTGGCCGGCCTGCTCCTCACCGAGGGTGTCTCCCTCCTCTGCCATCTGGGGTGGCTCAGTGGTCAGCCCAGGATTCCAGGTCATTGCTGATGGCAGATCTTCTCAGCCTTCAGAAGGCGACACGTGGGTCCTTTTCCGGAAGTGCACAGCAGCCTGGTTGGCAAGTGCTGATGCGCCCACATCTCTGTCCTCTGCAGCCCACAAGAAATGCTGGCTGCACGCGGACCTGCTCCTGCTGCCTTGTGTGACCACTTGACCGCCCTCAGTGTGGCAGGTTGTCCTGATGTCATTGTGCAGCAAGTGGCAGCTCTTGAATGAGTCCAGCATGACATGTGCCCTTCTTCCAGGCCTCTGGTGGGTGGTGTCCTTACGAAAGAAATGGTAAAAGCCTTCCCCAGAGGACAGTGCGCCTGTGGCAGGCCTTTATGGGCAGGTGACCCGTGTCCTCTCTGGGAAGGTATTCAGTATGCTGGTGGAGCTCACATGGCTGACTATACAAGTCCAGCACTCCCTGTACACCCCATGAAGCTGTTCTCCATCTGCTGGTGTCCTCTGGCTCACTGTGCTGGCCATGCTTCCCAGGCAGCCATGGCAGGCCCATCCTGTGACGGAGGGCTGGAGAACAGGCCATGGAGGACCTTGCGTGCTCTCTGAGAGTAGCTGAGGCCCCAGCTCACAGTTACCTTCTAAATGTCAGCGCTTCCTCTAGTCCCGTCACTCCAGCACTCGGACCTCCCTGCTCGGCACAGAGACCCTGAAACGATGGCAGTGAGTGGCAGTGGAGGCAGGGGAGCCAGTGTGCAAGCACAGCTGCTGTGGCCCTCCGGAATCCGGGGCCTGGAGGCTTCAGTGTCACCTCTGGGCCTGGAGGTTGAGTGTGGGTTGTTGGCCTAGGGTGACTTCCTCCCTCGGTAGTGTGGCGCTTCAGACAGCCAGTGGGCAACGTGTCCCCACACTGGCTGCCACAGAGTCGCCCAGATCTGCGGTGGAGACCACTGTTAGCGAGGCACTCCCTCTGGAGTCAAGTTCCAGGCAAATTGTGTCTTCGTTGTTCATAGCTGCTGGTGACACAGACACTCTGGGGCCATAAGGGGGAACAGACACACATTCTTGCTGGCACAAGACCTAGCTAAAGAATTTCTCTCAAAATGTGGATGCACTTGTGTTTATTTACTGGGAAGGCTGGGCCCTCCTCACGGTGTGTGTCTGTCTCGGGAGCGGTGTGCCTGTGTTTAGGGCCACACGTGGCCTGCCACCTGCCATGAAGGGCAGTCTCCTGTGTGGCTGACACACTGCCTTGGCACGAAGCAGCAACATGGTCTGTCATGAATTGAAGTGTGTTGTTGCCAGGCGTTTGTGGAATTTATTTGTGGAATAGCCTGACTCTTCTGAGTGGCAGAAGAGGCAAGACCAGCAAGAACGCGGCAGTGCAGGAAGCAAGCAGGGCAAGAATGAGCTCCCCGCAGGGTCCGCCTGGCACCCCTTCCTGGCCCCCTCGCCATCCCCATCGTCTTCCCAGCTCTCCGGCAGAAACTAAGGCACAGAGGCCTGCGCAGCTGGGGGAGGAGCCTGGCGCCTGTTCTGGCCACAGGCTGGGCCCAGTGCCCAGCCGCAGAGGCTGGGTCTTTCTGGGCATTTTTCCTGGCCCATCGGGCTCTTCAAGGTCTAGTGAGCTGGGAGCTCCCAATTCTCCGAGGAGCTGCAGGGTCCCCCTGCAGGAGCGGAAGCCGGGCAGGGCGGGGGAGAGGCGGCCTTCCTGCCAGCGCAGAAGCGCCGTCTCCTGCAGTGGCTCACGGCTTCTCCCCTGCAGCAGTGCTGTTTACCTTCTCAGCCGGATTCTCACTGGCTTCCAAAGCCGTCTCACCATGTGTTCAGGTTTACCTCACGTGCAGAATTTATCAGACAGCGTCAGTAGCCGTAGAACAGCAGTGGCTCCAAGTTAAAATTTTCGCTTTGATTGCTACAAATCCAAGGGCCCTTGGGCCCAAACCTTCTACTGCAGTTTGCAAATGGATTTTTATAGCACGTTAGTGCTGGGGGAGATTCCAAGGAAAATAGTTCTCTCTATTAGAACCAGCTGTGACTCTCTCAGCCGGTGACTCACTCTTTTTTTAATTGGGTGGGAGAACCAGTCAGAGACAGGGACTCAGTCAAGACGTTGTTTGTTTTGCACAGGGTATCCTAGCCACAGCCCGCCCAGTCGTACCCATCTGCAACTTTTGTTTATTTAACTTTTTCTTCCCTCCTCACAGTTCCAATTATAAAAACAGAGCCCACCGATGACTATGAGCCTGCCCTGACCTGTGGACCCATGAGCCAGGGGTTAAGTCCTCTCCCAAGACCATACTACAGCCCACAGCTTGCGATGCCACCTGACCCCGGCTCCTGCCTAGTGGCCGGCTTCGCCCCATATCCACAGAGGAGCACCATGATGTCCACGCCTCCCAGCTCGAGTCCAAAGCTCCATGACCTTTCTTCCGCAGCCTACACCAAGGGCATTGCCAGCCCAGGCCACGGTCACCTTGGACTTCAGCCACAGGCTGCAGAGGCCCCCGCCATTCAGGAAGTGCCGAGACCCATGGCCGTGCAGCCCGGCTCGCCCAAGCAGCCCCCTCCAGCGCTGCTGCAGCCGCAGGTGAGTCCACAACTGAGCAGTAGCTGTTCCCTTGGTTACCAACAAGCGCTCTGTCCCGACAGCCCCTCCTCTCCACTTCCATCCACTACCCACGAGCCGACCTGCTTGCAGTCCTCAGCCCACCCTCCCGCCACGGGCCAGCAGCAGCACCAGTCACCGAAGGGTCGAAGCAGCGAGTCTCCAGTCACCGGGCCACTGTCACTGCCAGAGGTGCGTGAGGACAGTAATCATAATTTGGCCCCTATTCCTGTAACGATCAAGCGAGAACCTGAAGAGTTGGACCAGTTGTACCTGGATGATGGTAAGTACCCGCAGGTATACAGGTGTGCGCTCCACCTGCGCCCTGCCCGGGAGCTCGCGGAGGAAGCGGGGTGCGGAGCAGCTGCGCTCAGGCTGATGTCTGGTGGGGGAGACCGTTCCTCGGTGTGGCTGCCGTGCTGTGCTGTGCTGGTCTGCAGCAGCAAGCTGATGGCCCTGGCTCTGCTCCAGTCTTTGCTGGGCCCCTACCTGGGGATTACTGGGTCCTAACTTGGAACCCCCAAGTTTGTTGATGAAAGCTGAACAAAGAACTGCCTGTGTGCTCAGAAAGTAGGAGGGAGCACTCGTGGGCCTTCGAGGCGCTTCTTTAGAGAACAGTCTTGAGACAAGGGTCTAGCTGGGATTAATGTTTTGCTGTGGGCAGCCATGTGGAGATATTTAAATATTTAATTTAAACGTCAGGAGTTCAGGAATATGAACGAGGCGCAGGTTGCTTCTGTCCAGGCAGGGACCTCCTCCCAGTTCAGCACACGGGCTCCCCCAGGACGGAGCATACCAGGTGGCAGTGTGTCCAGGACGGCTTGCAAAGCTGGGATGTCGGTGGTCCGGCTGATTGGTACAGAAGTCTGGGGACTAAGGTCTGCGTGACAGACCGGACGCCTCTGTTCTTCTGCATGTGTTTGTGTTTGAAAGAGTCCCTCCTTTTTTTGGAGATGAGTGATGAGACCCCCTCACCGTTGTGCCTTGGTGACCGGCCTTGTGACCTGAGTGCTGGTAACCTTCTCATTAGGAGTGGACTCAGTGCATGTTTTCTGGGCCTCTTGGGTTGTTTGGGCTCCATCCGCGGCACAGCCAGGTTTCCTGGTGTGAGTCGTTTCCCAGGCCAGGGTGCTGACCAGCATGCCCGGAGCAGCGTGCCCCAGCACCTGGACCTAGGTGGGCCCAGGGCAGTGCTGAAACCTGCTCAGTCTCCTCTCCCTTGAGGCTTAGAACTTGTAGCCTCCTTTAGTTGGACTTCCATGAAAGTAGTGGAGCTGAATACCGTTGGCTTTTTCCGCTGCGGTAGCTGTCAGCTTCCAGACATCCCTTTTGCTTCAAGGGGACCTTTGGAAGGAACATTTGGAAGTGCCAGCCATGCCCAGGCTTCTTGTTCTTCTAAAGATTGTTGTGTGGGCTGGGCTGGGCTGGGCTGGCCTGGCCTGTGGGTGAGGAGCATTTTAAGCTTCATGGTAACAGGTCCAGCATCTACCCCAAGTGACCTGATTGACAAAACACTAGAGCTGTAGGGTTTCTAAAGTTTCTGCTAGATCTTGTCCTCCAAATTTCTAACTCAAGGCTACAAGCTTTTTGAGGAGGATGCATGCAAAATTTGTGCTTAAAAAATATTTAACCGTTGGACCCAGTGCTCTGGTGTGTGGTGTGCTTGTTGGTCATGTTTCTGTGCCATTGAGCTCTCCTTCTGTCCTCAAGCGAGGGGCCCCCAGCAGTGCACTCATGAGGCCCCTCACCTTCCCAGGCCTCTTCGCTGCTTTGGATCCATGTTCGAGGGCTATGGCCACCCTGACACCTTCCTGAAGGTTCGTTATGGCCACAAGATGCCAGAAAGGTGTACCAATTTGTATCTGACTGTCCACTCCAAATTCATTTTCATATACTCTGTAAACAGAACTGTCCTTAGGCCTCTCGAGATGGTCAGGCTTGCAGCGATGGGCCACGTAGTACTGCTTCCCTAGCATGAGAATTCTGCCCAGGGAGCCACCGTGGTGAGCGATTCTGATGCTCTTGTAGTCTCACCATTCAAGCTGCCTCAGGAAGTGCCGTATGTTCCTGCCAGGGCTTTGTCACCTGGTCAGGGGCAGGGTGGCCTTGCAGAGGCAGTTGGACCAGCCAGGCCTGGACTCCCACATCTGGGCAGTGCCCTGTGGCCCAGAGACGGGAAACAGGTTCAGCCTTGTTTCCCATTGCCCTGGAGGTCATGGCTGCCAATCTCAGCTGCAGCTTTGTCATGAGCTGGAATGTGGGGCAGGTGAGATGCTCTGGGAGGTGGGGATGCTGTGCTTAGTATACCCAGCACGTAGAGACTGGCTGGAGCTGCAGGGATGGAAGGAGATGTGGGAGCACTATCCTTGGTATATACTTTGTGGAGTTTCACCCTTCTGCCTAAGAGAAGCACAGGCATTGCAGATCCCCCATCACTGAGGTGTGGCGTTGCTGACATAGGAAGTCGGTGCCGTGAGCTCTCCCTAAGGCTGAGAGGGAGCTGTTCATTAGGCAGAGGAGCCCATCCTAGGATGATGTCTTTTCAGTCTCAGTTTGCATTACAGCCACCACAGGGAAGGAGCACTGAGAGTGGAAACAGCCACAAAAATCCACACCAAAAAATTAAACACCATTGATTTCAAGTGGCCTTAGTAAGAGGCAAACAGTCTTTGTCAAATTATATAACAGGAAGAGCTGCAAGCTGGGCCACTGATGTACTTTTAGTGCAAGTGAGAGTTCCAGGGGAAGGGCCACTGGGTTCCCTCTGACCCCTGTGGCTCCACCACGGAGCTCCCCACGGCCAGGCAGGCTGAGCGAGGCCCTGTACTCCTGAGTGCCATTCTTCTGGAGTTTAGCTCTGTGTGGGCACCAGGCCCCGAGTCCTCACCAGGGCGCAGACTCAGTTTCCTGCAATTGCAGAACTGCAGATAGGAAGGAACACAGAGGGCCAAACATGTGGCCAGTGCAGTCCAAGTGATTGGGTGACTGAAGACACACAGAGGCTGGCCAGATCTCCCCACCGCACTTTCCCACCCACTCTGGCCCCTCGCTGAGTCATTTCTGCTGGCTCAGTCTGCACAGGTGTGCGGGCTAGAGAGGGGCTGTGAATCTAAGGCAACTGGACTTGGGAGGAGGTAGGAAGAATGTATCCCGCCTATATTTTTGTTGGGTTTTTGTTTCCTTTGGGTTTTAATTTTGTTTTCTGGGAATGTGAGTAGTTCTGAGAGTCTGAGGCCCTCTGGGTACATATATATATATTCAGTATTTGTATCAGAATGCAGTCCAAGAGGGCTGTTCACACACAGTGTGTGCGTACAGCCTGAGTTTAGTAACATGTTAGAACTTGTAAGGGTTGCGTGCATTCTGGACATCCAGTTATCTCAAGTAATAATTTAAGCCTCAGAATAAAAAACAAAACCCTCCCCTGACCCCCTTAGGATTCACTGTTTTGCAGTCATTTCTACTTTCAAGGTTTGGTGCAAAAATCTTTGGCCCTTAAATGGATTCCAGTGATAATTTCTTCTGTGTTCCAACGATCTTCGTAAGATTTAAGCTTTCAATTAAGACTTCTTGAGCATGGCAAAACTGCAAAGTACGTTTTAAAAGTGTTAGTATTATGAATGTCAGGTTATTTTAAGTGTAAGTTTCTAAAGAACATGCCTCAGACTTACATGAGAGCTGTTTTTCCAGTTCTGTCCTTGATTGGCCATTGTCAAAAGCTGGGCTATGCACGCGGTGCTGCTCCTGTCCTGGATTGTATGTGTGAACATGGGCAGCTCCCTTACCTATCGGCTCCTCTTTTGTACATATCAGATGGAAACTGTTCTAAGTTGCTTTTGCGGTCTGTGGTGCATATTCTAGTATTCGTGCAAAGGGGACTGACTGATGGCAATAGAAGCACTGCTTTGCTGAAAGGAGCACCCTCCTCTTAGTTTATTTTAGCTGAAATGACTGGTCCCAAGGTGTTTGCCTCTCTGCCACTGTGTGCCCCCTGTCACTGTGGCTGCCCCGTGGCCTCTGCCACAATCAGGCCTTTCAGTTCCCCCATAGGCTCTTGAGTTTGCAGAAATCTAGATGTCATTAAAACAACAAGCAGGTAGACGAGGGAGCCTGATCATGTCTGCCCTGTCTGGGCTATGAGTTTCTCTCTTCTCCCCCTTTTCCTGAGCTTAAGCTGCTCTGGGAGAGAACAAAAACCTTTCCTCATGGAAAGTTTTACTAACCTGGCAAAGCGCCCAGGTCTGAGCTTTCCCTGTTGCTAACGACGATTGCAAGAGCCCGTACTGCCGTGATCAAACACTCCCGAGTTGTAAATATCATGGACGCAGGCTACTACATGATGGGTAGAAGAATGAATTCACCCATGCAAATAACTCATTAGGGTCAGTCCTTTGCACACTGGGAAGTCTGCATGGGGGTCGCGAGGCATGAAATATACACCATACGTCCCCTGGGGTGGAGACTGCTGTAGGCAAGGTAGACCAGCTGGCTGGATAAGCAGTGCTCTGGAGACTCCTGAAGGAAGGGTCTCCTGACAGGGTGAGTTTATTGAGGCCTGGGCCTAAAGCTGCTGCTTTGAGGTGCAGAGCCTCTAGTTACTCACTCTGGGGTGAAGAAAGCCAGCAGGGACTATAGCAAGTTGTTTCTAAACTTGTGCTTTTGAGCCACAGCACATCAGATACATAGACAATCAGCTTAAATGTTTCAGTTTTTGTCTAGATATTTGATTGGTATCTTTTACACTGAACCCAAGTGGCAACCAGTGAGTACCTGAAAGATTTGCTGGGAGAAGCACAGCAGTTTAATGTGTATCTGTTAACTGTTGGGCAAGTGCTCTAGTGCAGGCTTTTCCCGTGCTTCATGCTTGTGTGGTGGGACCTTGTCACCACTGGGCTCTGGAGCGAAAGCAGACATGGACAGGTGGGGTGACTCCACACTGTCCGCTGAGTCAGGCTCTCTATAAATAGGGTGTGTGTTTGGCCACCGCCGACATACATTGATGCTGCTGCAGGCGCTCAGTCCTGTAACTTGCTGGCTTGTGATGTGGATGCCTTTGTCCTTTCCATCAGGCAGGGAGGGAGAGGAGGGGAAGAGGTTGTTCTAGTGGGCTGGGGCCTGCTCGGACGCCAGAGCTGAGGGACTGGTGGGTTCTGGGCACTTTTTTCAGATCCTAATATAGACATTAACATGGAATACTTTGATTTATACTGTATTTCTAGCCGAAGTACCATTCCACAGTCCCATTATCTTCTGCATACTTGGAAGGGAAATTTGGAGGTATTGTTTTCAGCTAACTATCTGCTTTTTCCTCCTCGAAAATGGAACTTAGCTTGTTCTCTTCTTCGGTTTAAAAGTTCTTTGAAATTATTAATTTGAGGGAAGGAGATAGAGGTAGAATTTTAAACAGCTAAAGGAAAAAGCTAGAAAGGTTCTGTGGCTTGGGAAATTATGCCATTTAGTGTTAAAAAACATTCATAACCAGCACAACTGGTGTTCAGATATGACTGTGCATTTGTAAATTTTTTGTCATTTCTAATGGGCTAGATCTGAATGGTAGTAAAGTGTTAATGTGTATTTTGTTATTGTAATGTTATTTTTTCCTGAGTAGATAAACTGTTTTCTTTCTACAAATAGATTAAAATCATTACAGAAACATTTATAATCACATTTCTCCATTTCCAATCAATTTGTACAGTAGTGTTCTGCTGTCTGTGCAGTTTCTTTTACTAAGACACATCCATTCCAAAGTAGGTTTTCTTTCATAATGAGAAGTTACTTTTCTAAGTTGCTTCACATCTATGAGCCGGAAAAATAGCATGTTACTATCCTATGTCACCAGAGTATGAAGCTGTAATATTTAAAGCACAGTAGCCACACTCAAGGTCCAGCGGTTGGAAGCCCATAGAGAGCGGTGCTTTTGGAATGAGTGAGGGCTAGGGCAATGAGGACTCTGTCACATCTGTGTTTCTGCACAGAACCCCCGAACTTCCCTGCGTTGAGCTCTTCTTTGCCTGGAGCGATGGCTCAGACATGCGCAAGTGAACTTCGTGATAGAAAAGTATGTTCTTGCCTATGGATTCCAGAGGAGCTATGAATAACTGGCTCACAGATGTCCACCCAGGCATAGAAGAACATGGGCAACCGGAACTGTAATTGTCTTCCTGTCAATGCAGTTCCTAGTCCAACAGGTCACATGATTAGCAGCAAACAGAAACCCCAGTGGCAGTGACAGGGTCAGTCCTCTGGAACAACCCAGGGTGCCTTGTTACATCTATTTTCAAATTTACATATTGGAGCTTAGAGCAATCCTATGGACAGGCATAACTGCCAGTATTGCCCTTACTTTACATGGAAGGAAACTGAGACTTAGAGAGAAAAGCTATTTGACTTGTTCAAAGCACAGTCCCAAGTGGCAGACCCAGAAGCATGCCTTTCCCACCGGCTCTCAGGTTAGCATGTCCTCTCTCTCAGTTTGACTAGAGACTGATGAGCAAGACTCCTACTCAAAAGTCCAGCTTTCAAGTGCAGATTGGTCTTGGAAGCCACAGAGAAGCATGCATGTATATCCCCTGCAGCAGAGAGTTTCTGATTATTAACTAAGGTTCTCTTTCATAACTCAGAGGACTGGATGAGACAGGGGAGTTCCAGAGTAAGTGGCAGAGGACTCTGATCCATACCCCAAGAAGTAACAGAAATACTGGCAAAACTGTCAAGTCAGCCATTTTGGGTCTGGAAATTAACAAAAGGATAGAATAAATTGAAAAGCATTTATTTAAGAAAAACCGAGGGCCACTAAAAAGAGGGGACCTGTAGTATTTTAGCTTGGGGCTGTGCTCACCCTGGCAAGCTGCATGGTACATAGCTGAGAGGAGTCTACAGCTGTGCAGACAGAGAAGTAGCTGGGCTTTTTGAAACCTTCATTCCCGAAGTGCAGTTAGCACTTTGACTGGTCCTGAAGCTCCCTGGCAAATCCCTATTCCCAGGCCAAGGTAAAAAGTGACAGCTTTTCATTCCAGTTGTGATGGGGGGAGCTGCTCAAGGTTGTGGTTGCCAGTGGGGCAAACAGGAGCCTGACCAAATTAGACAGCCACGTGGAATGATAAAAAGTCCCAGCATATTCCTGGGGACTTGGAAGGCTGCATACATGCAAATGGCTGTGTGCTTGCTCGGGAAGAGAGGCCCCAGGCGCTAGCCTCTGACTGACCGGACGCCCTGTGCAAGCAGAAGTGAAAGCCGATGAGCTCGTCGACAGTCTGTGGTTGGAAGGTGGGGTAAACACACAGGTTTCCTAGGTAAAGATGGAGGGCTTCAGGCTCCAGGACTGAGGGAAACCTTATTGTCGGCACTGTCAAACTCTGCTGACCAGATATAGGAAGCCAAACCTAAAATAGAAAAAGGAATTTCTTAAAAAGGGAACAGAAAACTTAGTGTCCACACACTTCAGGGAATAGAGAGTCTACAGAATTAGTCCAGGAAAGTCTATAATCAAATAACAACAAGGGAAAACATATACTAGCATTACCAATAAACCCTACTAGAAGAAAATCTTACTGCAGCATTGCCATAGTATGCCGTCTCTTGTGTCCATTTTTAAACTAAAAAGTTAAGAGAAATGCAAAGAAATGTGAAAATACACAGAAATGTGAAAATGTGTCTCATACACAGAGCAATAAACGCCACAGCCAATGGAAAATGTGCCTGCGAGGTCTCAAGTGTGGGGCTGAGTAACAAAGGCAGTAAGTCAGCTATTATAAATATATGCGGAGAATTCAAAACTTACAGGAAAGGGTGACAAGTATGTCTCACCAAATAGATAATGTCAGTGATAAGATAGAAAAGTTTAGAGTCAAGTGGAAGTTTTAGAGTTGGAAAATTTAATACCTGAAATGAAAAAAGTTTTTAGAAGATCTGAATAGCAGATTTTAACTGGTAGAGAAAAAGAATCAATAGACTTGAAATTATATAGTCTGAGAATGATCCTCTCTCCCCATAAAAAAAGAAGGAATGAAATGAACAGAATCTCAAAATGTGGGGCATCATAAAACAGAAAGATATACACATACTGAAAGCCCCAGGAAGAGAAGAGGCAGAAAAAGACGAGAAAAATATTTCAAAAAATAATAGTCAAAAAGTCACAGATTCGATGCAGTCAAAAAATAATAAGGAAACTCGAAGTTGAATAAATTAAAAGACATTAATATCTAAACACATCAGAGTCAAACCATCAAAAAAAAGTCCTGAAAGTAGCAAGGAGACATTCCTCAGATACGTAGGCGAGTAGGACTGACCGATGGCTTCTCAGTAAGATCTTAGATGTCAGAAGACAGTAGGGTGGCATATTTAAAATAGTGCAAAAAGAAATTCTTGACCAAGAATTGTATATCTGGCAAAACCAGACTTCAAAAAATAAAACTGCTTTCAGACGAAGATGCACAGGGTTGTTGCATCCTGACTAACACGAAGTACTAAGGGAGTCCTTTCAGCTGAGGTAATTCAGATGCATGCAAAGAAAGGAAAAGCACTGGGAGACTAATTACTTAGGTAAATAAAAAAGACAGTGTGAACGTATTTTAAAGTTCTTTCCTTCTAACTGGTTTAAAGAAAATTACAGAATAATTATAGAATTGTGTCAATGGACTTATGATTTATTAAGATATCATTTGTATGACAGCAGAAAAGAGAAGGGGTAGGGAAGGAAATTGTATCAGAGCAAAGTTTTTGTATATAGTTAGAACTAAATTAGTATTAATGTGAAATGGATTCTATTGAGTAAGATGCGTGTAATCTCAAGAGAACCATCAGGAAAATAGTTAAATTATATAAAACCAAAATGAAACAAAAGATGAAAAAGGTACTTAAATGATACACTTGAAAAACGTTTCTATTTGAAACAAAAGAAGGTAATAGTGAAAGCACTTAGGAATAACATCACTAAAAGTGCCAAAATTGTGGGAAATAAATAGTAGAATGGCAAGCATAAATCCTGCCATGTCAATAATTACATAAATGTAGATGGACTAAATGCTCCAATAAAAAGCTAGAGATCGTCAGACTGTACTTAACAAAACAAAACAGGATCCATTACTTGTTTTTTAAAAAAGACATACTTTATATTTGAAGACACGGGCTGAAAGTAAAAGGGTGGAAAACAAGTAATAAAAAGAGATCTGGTGTAGTGTTACTAATGCATTAGTCAGCTTTTTATCACTGTAACAAAATGCCTGATACAGGCTACTTAATGAAGAAGAAGAGGTGCATTTAACCACAAAGTTCAGAGGCTGCACTGGCTTGGTTACTTTGGATGAGGTCCCTCTTTCTTGGCTTCATCACATCATGGCATGCTTTTTGGTGAGTTCACATCAGCAAATGGGAAGTTGGAGGAGACTGGGATCCTATAGTCCCTTCTGAGACACACCCCCGATGACAATAAGGACCTCTTACTGGACCCCACCTTGTCATGATTCCACTTGCCAGTACCACCACCCTGGAGACGAAACCTCTAATCACATCAGACCCTTTGGGAGCAAATTAAATCCAAACCACAACAACTATCACAGCAACTAATATAAGGCAAAATAAGCTTTAAAACAAAAATATCAGTGTAATATTCCCTTTATGATTTCATAATGATAAACGGGTAAATTGGACAAGAAGATAAAACAAATTATAAGCCCATTGACACATAGACCATAATACATGGGACAAAACAGATACTATTTAAGGGAGAAACAGATAATTCAAAAATATAGCTAGAGAGTTCAATATCTGCTCTTAATAATGGTTGGAACTTGACAGAAGATTAGCAAGGACAGAAAATGTTTGAACAAGGCAACTAACCGGTTCCACATAGAAGACATCTGTAGAACACTACAGAGTAGGGTGCATAATGAGCAGTCTCTGGGGTAGACTTCCTGCTAAGCCATAAAACAGGACTTCATAAATTAAAAATATTAATTCTTATCACAATGGAATTAAATATGAAGTCAACAGAAATTAGGGAATTTCAAAAATCATTTGGAAATGAACATATTTCTGTATAACCTGTAAGTCAAATAAGAAAGCATGAGGAAAATTGGAATATTTTGAATATGAGTGAAATGCAGCATACCAAGATTTATGCAAAGCAGTGCTTGGAGGAGAATTTATAGTTTTATATGCCTGTATTAGAAATAAGAAACATTTCAAATCAATAATCTAAGCTTTTCTCTCAAAAATATCGAAAAAACAGAGAAAATAAAACTTAAGGCAAGGAGAAAAAGGAAATAATAAAGATAATAGCAGAAGGCAGTAGACCAGAAAAACAAGAGAAAATCAATAAAAGCAAAAGTTAGATCTTTAGAAAGAAAAACAATCGACTAATCTTTAACTGGCTTGGTG
The DNA here is from genome assembly GCA_004363535.1 of Dasyprocta punctata. Lineage (NCBI taxonomy): Eukaryota > Metazoa > Chordata > Mammalia > Rodentia > Dasyproctidae > Dasyprocta > Dasyprocta punctata. Next base: position 18,783 of record RJWM01005037.1, on the reverse strand, counting down.
GTGGCGAACCTACAGCACGTGTGCCTCTGCAGGCACACAGCGCCCTCCCTGTCAGCATCTGAGCCCCCAGCACCCAAGCACAAACAACAGTTGTTTTTTCAAAACTAAAACCTCCGTACTCAGGTTGAATTCTGGGGTCATCACTTTGTGATACATAGGCGAGTTTTGGCTGGCTGTTTGGGCACTTGGTCTCTAAAAGGTTCCCCTTCACCGAACTGGTTTGATCAAGTAAAGTTAGAAATGAAAGAAAGGAAATTGTCATTTACTCCTTAGAAGATAGTAGATGGATTATAAAGAAATATTGTTAACCTTATACCAACAAATTCGACAATCTAGATAAAATGGAAACAGACTTAGAAAAATATTAATAGATCTCTGTCAAGTAAAGAAAATGAATTAATAATGAAAAACTTGCTATAATGAAAGCCTAGAGAACTTCGTGGTGAAATCCATCAACAACTTCATGGAGATAAACAATGCCAAAATTCCACTCTTCGAGAAAACAGAGAAGGGAGGACCACTTCTTGACTAATTCTTTGATTATAACCCTAATACCAGAATCAGCAAAGACATCACACAAAAGAAACTGTAGAGAAATATTACTTATGAATACAGAAGCAAAATCCACAACAAAATTTTAGCATGCTGAATCCAGCAACATGGGAAAAGATTACACCATCACTAAGTGGAATTTATTCAGGTAACAAAGTTTAACACCTGAAAATCAAATATTGTAAGGAACCATATTAATAAAATATAGGACAAAAACTACAAGATCGTCTCAATACATGTAAGGGAAAAAAGCACTTAACAAAAGCCAACACCCATTTGTAGTATAAACTCTCAAAAACTTGGTCTGGAGGGCTCCTTAACTGACGAGGGAAGCTCAGTCACCACCACCCAGAGTGCACCTCGCTCGCTGGCGAAAGCTGCTGACCTGCCCTGTGAGGTGAGGGCCCCACCTTCACCCTGGCAGGCAGCACCGTTCCGAGGCTCTGGTCCGAGTAATCGGGCAGCAGAAGGAAATGAAAGCCATGCTGATTAGAAAGAAGAAGTAAAATAGCCTTTTTATTTACAGGCAACGTGATGTATATGTAGAAAATCCTGTCTTCTGGAGAGACGGAGACAGAGAGAGAAGAAATCTATTGCCAAAAGTAATAAGTACCAAGATGTGAGACCAGCATACAAATCACCTGTATGTCTATATATAATAGATAACCAAAAATAAATTTATGAAAAAAATCACATTTCCAATAGCATGAAAAGGATATGATGCTTCTGGATAAATTTAACTAAAGAAGTGGAGGACTTGCGTACTGAGAGCCGCACAACATTGCCACAACATTGCCGGGGGTGATTTCAGCCTGGGCTGGAAGGACGCTGCCCATTGCTGGAGCAGACAGTGCGTGCCAAGGCGAAGTCTTCTCCAGGTTATCTGTGGAATCGGTGCAATCCCTATCAAATCAAAGCAGGATTTTTTCCCACTGAAATTGACAGAAGAATGCTAAAATCTATGTGGAATTTCAGAGGTGCAAAATGGCCCAAACAGTTTTGAAATCAAAGGATACAGCTGGAGGAGTCACACTTCTTGATTTCAAAACTTGCTGAAAGTTGCCCAGAAGAGTATGGCACTGGTGTAAGGTGACCCTTGTGTTTATGGTGCACTGACTTTCACAGCGGTGTCACCACGTAACATGTAGTGGGGAGTGCTTTTAACAAATGGTGCTGGAATGGGCAAATATCCACCTGCAGAGCCCCCTCCCCACACACGAGCTCAAAAGTAATCCTGGACCTAAAATGTAGAAGCTAAAATGCTAAAGTAATAAAATCTTTTAGGGTGCAGTATAGGAGAAAATCTCCAAGACCTTAAATTAGGCAAAGATTTCTTATATGAGACTTTAAAAACAGTCTATAAAATACAATCACGATAAACTGAATCTCATCAAAATTCAAAAGTTTTGTGTTTCAAAAGATACCATTAAGAATGAAAAAACAAGCAATAGACTAGAGCAGTGGTGGCAAACCTATGAATCCATGCCGCAGCAGCTGTCTTTATCATTGAAAACTCTAGAGGAATACATTTGTTTGCAACTATCTGATAAAGGGCTTCAGTCTAGAATCAACAAAGGATGCTTACCACTCAATACTAGTAAGGGAAATGGTAAGATCAGAGCAGTTTCCAAAGCAGATATACAGAGGGTTGGTAGGTAGAGTCATGTGGAACATGATGACATTTTAGACAGTGTTGACCACATGTATGACAGTGGTTCCACAAGACTGTACCAGCTAATCGTACTGTGAACATCTCAGTCCGTGTGCTTCTAAGTACAGTCCATGATTTTGGAACAGGGATGAAATTACCTCTACTACATTCATGGGACACTTCCCCTCATCAAGTGGCATGAAAAGACACTTGCTATCCTTAGTCATTAGGGGATGCACAGTGAGATACCATTTTATATCAACTAGGGTGACTGTAATAGCAAGTTTTGGAGAGGGCCTGGAGAAATTGGAATCTTGACATGCCATGGTACTAGTGTAAAATAGTACCACCACTCTGGCAATTTCTTAAAAGTTCAAATAAGTTTACCAGGAGACGCATCAGTTTTACTCCTAGGTATCTGTTCAAGAGAAATTCACACAGTTTACATACAGGTGTCCTTCATAGTATTCTTTGTAACAGGTAAGTGCTGTTCAGGAGACAGGAAGTGCGGCACACCCGGGTGACAGGACAGGGCACCCCTGAAAGCATGGGGTCCTTGGGCATGCTGGGTCTGGATGGACCTGGAAAGCATCAAGTTGAGTGAAGAAAAACAGACACACAAGACCAGTATTCCATGATCATTTATAAACAGTGCTGGGGAGGGGTGGCAGACAGGGATGCATCCTAAGTGGGCATGGGGCACCTTCTAGGAGTGATGGAAGTGTTCTGAAACAGGCTTTCATGGTGGTTACACGACTCTGTTTATTACCTAAAAAAAAATCACTGATCCTACCCTTGAGACAGGCAGATGGCATGAAATGCACAACACGGCTCCATGAGCTTGTTCACACAGGGGACACATGATGTGGATTGCAACACAGTGTCCTGTTTTACTTTTCTTCTTTTGCTTTTCTTTTTTACTTTTCTCAAAGTGAGCTTCTAGTGTGGACTCCTAAAAAGGGGCAGCAGAGTATGAGTGTAGCAGCTCACACCTCTAATCTCGACACTCTGGGAAGCTAAGACAGGATGTTATAAATTGGAGCCCAATGCTTGTTTCAGCAGCACATATACTGAAATGGTTGAGCCCAGCCTGGGCAACTCAGTACATACTTATGAAGACTCTGTCTCAAAATTAAAAAAAAATTTCAAGGGCTGGGAATGTAGCTCAGTGTGAAGGCCCTGGGTTGAGTCCCCAGCGCCCCAAAGACAGAGACAGACAGAGAGAGCCACTTGTATTTATACTGGTTTGTACTATGTCGTAGTGTAAGACTTGCCCTCCTTCTCAACCACAACCCAGGGTCGACTCATGGTTTAGAGGAAATGGCCCTGTTTGGGACGAGTATTCTATAAATAGCCAAGCTTGTGGCGAAGAACAGTTCTGGTATTCCTAAGACCATGGGGTTCATCATCTGGGTCTTTTTCTGGTCCCCTCTTGTGGGCCTCTCCACCTGTGGGACAGGAGCTGTCCAGTGGAGCAGACCGTGGTTCCCGCGTGTGGCTCTGTGGCCTGGCTTCTGCCTGCTTAGGCTCGTCTGCCTCTGGCACAGTGTATGGACCTTCCCTCCACAAAGATGACAGTTGAATGCAGTTCTGTGATAAACTCAGCCAGTCTTTTGAAACACTCAGGGTCAGAAGGGAAACAGCTTCGGAGCGGCTTGAGTAGACCATGGCCATGTATGGCTACGAAGGTCAGAGAATATTAGGAAAAACCCAATTGTTTTCATAGCCTGAGAACCCAATGTTGATGGCAGAATTTCTCTTAGGGAATAATATGTGTGCTTCCCTCTCAAATGGCCACTTAGCTAAATTACAGATTATCTTTAGGAACACAGGCAGCATACGACTTCCCCACGCGTGGTGCTCAGAGCCCACTGCCGTCTGCGTGACTGCGGCTCACGTGCTTCCTGACACAGACACAAAGGCCCTGTGGGCCGAGAGTAGCGTGGCTGTGTGGAGTTTCCAGAATCCCGTACTCTTTCTAGCTTTAACTTTTGAGTGGGGCTCTTTCCGCCATTCAGATGACAGCACCAACGCTTAAGCACGGCAAAACCCGAGGGAAGTTGCCCTGCATCTGCCTGCCCAGCCCCGCCAGGCTGGCTCCCAAGCCGCGGGCTGCACAGGACAGTAGGCCTTCGGCCAGGCCCGCTGGGTTATCACTCCCGGGCCTGCGGCTTTGTTCCCAAGCTCCAGACAGTGGAGGATGCTGTCATCGGAGCACCCGTGAGCGGAGCGTTATCGGCAGGCGTGCCCTGGTTCCCACCCCGAGAGAAGCCTTCTCCAGACGCAGCCTATCGGGCCTCCCAGCTGCTGCTGCTCTAGATATGGCAGGAAGCTGCCTGGAAACGCAGGCGCTCACAGCCTCAGCAGCCCCGGGTTTCCCAGGCTCTGGCCCCGCTCTGAGCAGGTTACAACAGCGGAGAGAAGCACAGCGACGACGTGCCTGGCAGACAGACGGACGGGGAGGGCTGAGAGGCACTGGGCGGTGCGGAGCTGTTCTGTGTGCTGCCGAGCTGATCATCGGCTCCTCGGTCTCCTCCCACTGACGGCGTGGGCGGGCTCAGCCCTCCTGAGACTCCCTGCCCTCAGAGCCCTGGATTTCAGTGTCCCCCACTCTTGATTCTGCACATGAAGTGGATGAGTTTGCAGTTAGTCCCCTGGGTCTCCACAGATGCCTTTAGCAGGGCTTGGAGGCTCACCCCAGCTAAAACTCCGGAAGGCCCGGGCTGTGGCCTGGGGTCAGAGCGGGAGGAGCTCTGTGCCCTGCAGACACAAGCTTTGCCAGGGGACACAGAGCAAGCCACGCCCTCCTTCAGGGTTAGAGAAGAGGGGGGGCTCCTCCTCATAAACCCCTAAAATATTTTCACCACTAGCAACCTAGTTAGCGTCTGCAAGTGTTTGAGTTCTAGAAATTACATTTCAGGACATTTCCTTTCAATTACAGTCCCCAGATGAGATTGGCCAGGGAGGCAGAGGTGCCCGGGCAAATGGCCCTTTGGCACCCGCCAGCGTGCTGTTTGCTGCCCTTGGCCAAGCTCCCTGAGTTCACAGCAGTGAACGTAAAATCGCCTGTATATACCCTTTCCTTTCTTTCCACAGTAGCTGTTGCCAGCGAGCTGTAAATTACCGTATATCACTCCAATTTAAGAACCTAAACTTTGAAACAAATTAAACTCTTGTTGACATTGTAATAAAAATCAGAATGGAACTGAACAGCTCAGTAAAAGTGAACTTCAATTATTTTTGTGGATTTCACTTTGTTTCCTGGGCTTCCCAGACTCCCAGTACAGCAAAGCTATTTCCTCTTGGCGGATGGCTAGAAAGAAAGAAGGTGGAGGAGTGGACGAAGTGAGGTGGCAGACGCTGGCGGGGTCTGCAGAGGAAGCCGGGCTCCGTCACCTGGAACATTTGCTTGGCTTGACTGGCAGCGTCAGCAGCTCTCCTGGAAAACAGCTAGTGTGTGTTGGGGAAGGGTGGAGCGTAATGTAAGTTCTTTTCTGCATTTTAGTTTAAGAAAGGAGCTCAGAAGTGTTTGTCAAATCTTGTCTGTTAATTAGGTGCTTATGCTGGATAAAAGAAAAGTTAAAAGCAGTTGTCTGTCCTTTGAAAACGTCCAGGCCCTGGCAAAGGCATGTAGTGGTCAGTCTTTCCTCTTTTCTCTCCTTTCTGTCCCCGTTTCTCTCCAGCTCTTTCTCTCTCATTTCTGCCTTATCTTTCATCACTATATTAACTGGAATGTTTAATTTTTTTTTTTTTTGGTAATTCTTCCTTTGTTGAGATGGAAACGGCAGTTTCCACTGGACTAAATGCCAGCTTTCCATCCTTGGTAAAATCCTGTCGAGGTAATGTAGAGCTTGAGTACTGTCCAGCAGCCTGTGGATGGCAACTAGGCAATTTATGAATTTAAGGGCATCTCTCAGGAGGTGTGGCAGGCTGGCTTGGAGCTGGGATTCACCTGGGCTCCAAGCCAGGTGTCGTGGCCTCCATGTGATGCCCCTGTTGTCACTTCCCGACCAGCCTTCTTCCTGTCCCCTCCTTCTACTTCCTGTTTCTCTGCTTTCAAGGTCTGTCTGGCAGTGGGTTCTTGACCTGTAGCTGACGATGTGCTGGTGTCCACCAGGTGCCATCTGTGGACTTGGCTCTCAGCTACCACCCCCGTTGCCCTGGGTGTTGCGAGCTGGTGCTGCTGCCTGTCTGCCCCCGAGGGCCTTGGATTCCCTGGGTCCCAGTCAGGCACAGGGATGGTGGAGCCCCTGCTTACTAGCTAAGAACCCCGCAGTGGTGGCACAGTGTGCGCAGAGCCTCCGACGGCTCAGCACCCCCAGGGGCTAAGGAAAGGACAGGTTTGCCCACGTCCTCTCAGGCTGTCCTCCCTGCTGGGTCTGTGCAGTCAGGAGGGGGTCACGTAAACAGTTTTGACTCCTTCAGTTGTATCATTGACCTCCGTTTGATCAGCACTTGACAGATTCCAAAATCGTCTAACCGTAGTCCTGCCTGCAGATGCCTTCTGATTGCATCAGGCACAGTCACCTGGGAGCCGGGGCAGGAGACGGGGAGGGAGGGGAACTAATGAGTGAGGGCCCACACCTCGACCCCATCTTCTGAAAATTATCAGAGAGTCTCTGTTTTCTTGCTCAGGGATCTGCTCCAGCCCCATCAGAGAAAAGGCCAGGTTAGTACTTGACTCATGAGAAACGTGTGAAACTCAGACGCCACCTCAGTTTCAGGTGAATCACCCACAGTTCACTACAAAGCCTTGTGTATGCCCAGGTTGAATCCATATTCATTGTGAACAACCACCTCTAGGTAGATTGTCAGCCACATATTGCTCTTTCTTCTGCAAGCATGTTATGGTTTTTCTTTTTTTTTTTTCTTTTTTTTTGGTTTTATAATACTAGGGTTTGTACCCAGGCCATTGCTTATGCTAGGCAAGTACTCTAACATTAAGCTACATCCCCAGCCCTGAAGATGTGGTATAAACCTTCTTCAGAAATCAAATCGAGGTGACTAGAGAAGGAGTTCATGTTAGTTTTTGCAAAAAGAGATGAAGAGGAAGGAATTTCATAAATCGTAAGACAATATGCAAATTCACCAGAACCAGCAGGGAGAGTGGAGACTCTGTAGATGGGTTGGTCTTCGTTCTGTGTCTGGATCTGGAAACTCCAGACAATTTCCAGCTGCCCTAATTCCATCCCTGCACAATACCATCACATTGGGTACCACACCATGCCACCACAAACATGCAGTTTTCATGTGTCCACTAATAAAACAAAACCCACCTCCTATTCCGTGTTACTTTGTTCTAGGCACTGTGGGGGAATAATCCATCGGTTCCCTCACCCTATAGAATACTGGACTGGATCTGGGGAGAATAAATGAGGAGAGATGAAACAAGCAAAATTTAAGTAACAATTCCAGGTGTCAGGGAGTAATGCCACAGAGGATGAGAGTCTAGGCTCCTGCTCTGGAGTTAAAGGGCCAGGGGTCCCTGCAAAAAGGACAGGTCAGCTGAATGGGCATGGAACTCTCGGAAGGCCACTCACCTCTACCTCCTGCTAGTGCCCTTCACGTGACTGAAGCTTGCAGGTACATCTGTCCTCAGGCTGGCTTCTGCCTCTGTCTGTCTAGGAGGGGTCTGGGCTGAGGGGGAGAACTTCCTCCAGAACACACTTTGTGAACGTGTCCAGGGGTGTGCTGGGGAGCGAGCCCTGCTCTGCTGTGGCCCCTGGCTTGGGCCGGGTGTCCCTCTCGTGGTCCCCGGCCTGTCCCAGCCAGCTCTGCCTGCCCCACACTGGGCTAGAAGTGGTTGGTGGGAGCTGAGGTCCAATCCTTCAGCAGGGCCTGGTGCTGGGAGTCCCCAGGGGTGTGCGTTGTTACACAAAGTCAATTAGAGTGCGTGCGTGCTGGCCCCGTTGATTTGATTTAGGACTAGGGAAAGCTCCAGTAATGTGCAATTACAAGGAATTTAATGGCCCTTTATACTGAATGCAACTTCCATGGCACCTAATATACTTTGATGAATTACTCATTATATACAGTGTTGGAATAGCTTCCATAAAGATTAATAATTGGATAATCAATACAAAAATCCAATCTTGGGATTTTTCCACTCCAGGGTCAATATGTCCTCCAGATCCTGGGACATTTCGTTTGCCTGTGAGTTTCTGACTCTTTCCTCCCTCTCCTCCTCTTTTTTTCCAAGCTAGGAATCTCTGATAGACACTTCCCCACTTGGATCCTGTGTATATGTTTCCCGTGCCTTCTGTGTCTTTCTGTGCAGATCTGTTCAGATTAAAGAAACTGGTAATTTTGTCAACCCACAGGTATCAGATTTGCCCTCAAGGTGACCTCAGTCCAGGGGGTAGGGGGAGCACACAAGATCATTTAAGAGTCATGTGGCAAGAGCTGTGACAACACCAGGTGGCAGGGGATACAGCACAGGGGATAGGCAGGTGGCTTTTTGCATGGCAGCCGTGAAGGCAGAGGGTGGGCTTAGGCACACCAGCAGAGGACCATGGGGAAACACAGAAGCATCTCCTGTCCTGGAAGTGGCGAGGTGGCCTGCAGGGGTGGCAGGGCCTCTGGGAAGGCAAGAGTGCTGCCCTTGATGCTGCATTCTGGAAATTCTGCCATTAGCAGCAGGTCATGGAAATGTGTTGGTGGGACTTCACGGTCGCAGCCGGGGGGAGCTGGTGAAGTGCTGCTGAACTGGTGTCAGATTCGGTAGCATGGACTTGGTGTCCACCTTGGAGCCATAGGAAGGCAGCAAGGTTCGAGGTGACTGGGGAGGAGGAGCAGCCTCGCTCAGGGAGTGGCGGGCTGAGAGGTGTCCATGGCTGTCCTTGAATCTGTAGGGTGCTGGTGCAAGGGACACAGGGAGCTGGGGTGGCCAGGCCTCCTACAGGACAGGGTGAAGTGCCACAGCGTAGCCTAAAGAGGAGATGGACCTCTGTGTTGAAGAGAAGAGCACAGGCGGGGTGCCCACGAGGGTGAGTGGAAAGACAGGAAGACAGCCCCAAGGTACCTCTGCAGCCATTTGGGTTTTCTGCTGAGACTGAACCAAAGGCTTTGCTCTGGGAGACTGAGACTGAAGTACAAGATCCTTAGGTCCGCTTGCCCCTAGCACCTCTCTACCATCTGAAAAGTAGGCTGTTTTCAGTTATTTTACATAAACGAAACTCATGTCTGTACATTGTTCTCCCATCCTCTGTACTTCAGTGTTACCCCAGATGTTGTGGTGCAGCCTACCGTGGAGGAGAAGGACTGGTTAGGGGCCCGAGGCCATACACTGCAGCCAGAGCTGCCTCTGTTAGAGGTTTTCCTTGTGCTGTCACCTTGTGCTGCCTTTGACTTGTCTGCCAGCAGAAAAGCTCTCCGGGCTGTGGGCTCCTGCCCGGTGCTCCTCAGGTCCGAGCTGCTTCAGAGCTGGGGACGGGGTGAGTTGCCTCTGCCCTCACACTCACACTCCGGGCTGTTGCCGTGGGCGTTGCCGACCCTGAGCAGGGCGAGGAGCTGACCTCACCTCCTGTCGGAGGGTCAGGCCTGCCGTACACAGTGGGATGGACTCTCACAGCCACTGAGTCCTCTCAGTGAGCTCCGTGTGAACACTGGGCCCTAACGGGGCACTCACAGGTGCCAAGCCAGCCTCCCTAAACCTCTCTGTTCGTGGCTTCACAGGTGTGGAGCTACATTATCTTAGTACATTACTGTAATAATTGTGTCACAGTGTAGACAAAGATCTCTGGGAGAATGAGTTTAACTCCTTTCTTAATACATAAAAAAGCCCTGGGCAGCTGTGTCAACACTCACCAGCTTGGAGCAGCAGCATTCAGCTGACTTGTACCCAGCAGGTGAGCTCAGGGGTGTACTTCAGGTGACAGTGTTTCAGGGCCACAGGGGCACTGGTGGTGTCCCAGCTCTTCAGCCAAAATCTCATTGCAGCATTATGCTTTCAGTTTTTAAGAACCAAGTACGAAGTTTCTTCCTCAAGATCCGAATGATATTTTAAGAGAAGTGCAAGGTGAGGAAAGCATGTGCTTTTCACCTTGGGATGTGGACATGGTCTGCAGTGACGGAGTGCCAGAGAGATGTTCGATGGTGGATTTCTGAGAGGCTGAGGCTGCTCCGCGCTCTGGTGTACTCCATCCAGCCCAGGGCTTCTCAGCCTGAGCTGTGGCTATGGGTCCGCTGGGAGCGTGCCGAGGTACTCTGACTCGGTAGGTCTAGGCTAGACTCCAGCACCTGTGCCCACCCCGAGCCCCAGGCGATGCACAGTGCGGTCTTTGGGCCGCAGGAGGTACAACAGAAATGCAAGCATCTGGGAAAGCCGATCGTGCCAGGCCTCAGAGTGTGCCAGGGCCAGGATGGTTGTGGGTGCGGCGTGAAGGGTCTCTCCCCTCAGCAGGGCCCAGGGCTCCATCCGTATGGGGCTCCAGAGCTGGCCGGTCATCAGCTTCCCCTCCCTAGCTCAGATGCTTTCTCTGAGTGGGACCTCAAGCGTGTGTGTTCCCGCCACGCGCAGGATCAGGAGAGCGGTAGGCTCCCTCATACTCAGCACTCAGGGTGACTGACGAGGCACAGCCGCACCCACCTCATGTACCCTTGCTAGGGGCTGGTTGGTAAGATGCTTAAAGATCAAATCCCTGTACGTCTTTCTCTAAGTAGCCATTTTCTCACATGAGCACAATGCAGTGATTGCCTCTGACAAAACTGCTGCTAACTGTCGGGTGAGGTGAGGCTGTAGTTGAGAGTCACGTGCAGCAGGTTCCGATGCCTGTGGGCGGAGGAGCCGGTGGCTTCCGGCAGTCTCCTCTGCCTGTCCAGTGACCAGCGTATCCTCACTGAAGCCCGCACAGCACCTGCGTGTGCCGGGGGTGGGGCTCGGCAGGTGCCTCCCTGCCGGACCCGAGCTGGCTTCTGCCTCCTGCTGCCGAACTTTTGACCCACTCATTACCTGCACCTGAAACGGCAGTATTTGGACTTGACCTTCTCATTTACTACGTTCTTACACTGGGAGACTTTTTAGTGTCATTTCTGTCAAGTACCTCAGTCTCATGCTGAAGCAGTCAGAGAAGAAATTCTGTGCCTCCATAGCAAAATGGCAGGAGGAAGAAAAACTTGAAACCTACACTGTGCACTGTTCCTTCGTCTATTGATTGTAATTAAAAGGGGCTTTTAGATTTAAAGAAATTTTTTTTCGATTATGTTAATTCTGCTTGAATGGTAATTTCATAATTTGGGAAAATATATTATTTTTAGTATTGCAAAGAAAGCCCTAGAAAAAATGTTTGTTGGTGATTTAAGGTTCCTGGTGAGTAGTTGCTGAAAGGGGGTTTAGCATAGATAAAATAGCAGCCGAATCATATGGAAACATTCGCCAGCCTCCATCAGCCGGAAGGCTGGAAGGACGGCCTGCTGGACCTCCCGCCGGCCGCGTGGCCAGCCCTGCGCCCCGCCTCCCGGAGTTTCCAGCGCTTGTGCATGCCCTGGAGTTCTTAGGCTAAATAGGGAAGCAGGCACTTAAGGTAGGAAAATCATTCTGTCTTAACGGCTGACAGTCTGGCCTAGCAGTGCAGCTCGTCAGCGCCAGCCCCGCTCCAGATGGAGGGTCATGTTTTATTAAAACTGTGACTTGTTGTCACTCAGTCCCTTCTCTGTCCCATTCTCCCCTTCCAAAAATAGCAGCCCCCGTGGCGGTGGCTTATTATGATTAAAAGATAAAAATACATGAAGGCTGAGATAGGCCCAGGACACAGGAGTAAGACAAGAGCTTACTTTTTAATGAAAGTCGAGAGGCTGTGCTATTTCACTGCTTCCCAAAGCATCTTTGAAAATAAGATTTTGGGGGATGCTGCAACTCTGCATTTTCAGAGTTACAGTGGTCACGATGCACTCAGGGTAAGGTCCCTGCGTCCTTAGCCCCGATTTCACTAGCACGTTGCTGTGTCCCTGGGGTGCTAGGGCCGCTGTCGAGTGGACAGCATGGCCCTGCAAGCTGCCAGACAGAAGCTGATAGCAAATCAAAACACTTACTTGTGAAGGAAGAAGTATTTGTAGGCTTTCTAAGAGGTCGTCTCTTCTCAAGAAATTTGAACACCCACATAAGAGGTATCTCTTTAGTTTTCTTGGTGTGTGTAGCTGAGCTGCCTCTTGCCCTGGACCACGTATACTTACAGTGGAACAAAAGCAGTTTCTTCTCTCATTCCTACTTTCTGATCTCTGATTTGTGGCTTTAATTATAATATTTTTTATGTCCTTAGCTCATACCTACTATGATACCTTAAATAAGAACCAAATAAGTCTAAATATGTGCAGCGAATGGAAAAATTGAAAACTGTATGTTCAGCAACTCATTGAAAGCATAAAAGAGTGGGTAAATGCATCTATCATACCCCTTTGTAATGAAAATTACAGCAGTGAAAATCTATATATTCATTAGGAGTTTTAACCACCATCAAATGGCTTCCCATTCCAAGAATTATTAAGCATTATACAAGTTTAGTACAACAGATATAATTTGGATGCTTCTTAGAAGTTGGTTGTTTAAGAATAGGATTCAGCCTGAGATATTTCTGGTTCTGCCTGTGTCTACCTAAGTCATTATCCTCTTAGGTTACACTCCTAACTTTAGCTAAAGGTGTATTTTCTGGGAAGGTTAGCAAATACTTTTTGTAATTATCTTTTAGTTATAGAAATGGGAAAGAATGTCCTTCCTGTTTTGTTTTGCTCTCCAAAAAGTTATTTTGGCTTCTTTTAAAAATGTTCTTGATGGCTTGAGGTCTGTGAAAAATAGCATTTTTCTGTCCCTCAGAGGAAAGTGGAATAAGCAAGAGGCAATTAGTTTGTGTTGTGGACTTATTTTTGCATAGCGTTGACTGCAATGGCGAGCTCGGCTGGGGAACGTGTGTGTGCGCAGTGCTCCGGCCTTGCTGTGGGAAGGCAGCAGATGCACTTAGCGTGGAGCCCTACGGTTCTCCTTCGGCTCCACTTCTGAGATAGGAGAGGACAGCTCTGAGTGATGTTCTCCTGTGACCAGAAAACATGACTCTGCTGGGGCAGCCAGTTTGCTCAGCCCAGCAGGTACGTGCTGTTGGTTTCTGAGGTTGGTGGCGTGATTACTTACTGGAGTTGGCCTGACAACCAAAGAGAAGAGGCTTTCCAGTGTGTTTATGTAATTAAGCTAACGCTACCTATGTCAAAAGATATGATTTTAAAAATTGACACAACCGTATTTTTTGTTTTTTTGGCAAAAAAAGTTAAACTTTTTAAATGCGAGGATTAAACCCTGTATCTGGGTTGACATTGCTGAACTAGATTTCTAACTCTTTAAATCCAGTTTCTAAGAGACTAGGAGTGAGGCAGGTCTGAATACCATTGAGAAAATTCTGGCCCTGTCTCACCTGGTTCCACATTCCCCAGGCCTGAGGGGTGTTGACTGCCCCCTGACCTATGCAGACCAGTGCCTATCGTCCCGTGGGGCCCCGGAAGGAAGCAGGATGGACAGGGCCACACTGGTTCGTGGGCAGCAAGGCAGTGGCAGCTCGGTTTTGTCAAACTGTCTTTTTCCATTGTTTTGCCCATTGGATCTCATGATTTGGCTCTCTCGTGATTGGAAGGAAAGACAAAGCTAATATTTGCGTTGACCAGAAAAGCCCTATGCAGATATTTGTCCTGGTAACAAAAGGCTCATGTGTCCCTGGCGGGAAATGTGGAGGCTAAAGCATGGCAGTGCAGAGAAGCCCTGCAAAGGCACCATTTTAAGCCCTGTGCGCGGGCGTTGCCGGTGCAGTTCCGCACTGCTTTGCATTCACTTTAGACCCTGTGACTTCCACTCAGCTGCTTGGGCTCATCTTTCTCTTTCCGACAACAGGTAAACCGAAAGTTCACCAGAAAGTGTGAATGCACCCATCTTTCCTAAAGCAGGGCGACCAGAGCACCTGAGGACCTTGCTTGATGGAGCATTTGAGGCACATTGTTCCATCATAGAGAACCTGGGAGAGGCTCGGGTCCTCAGTCAGAGCTCAAGTGTGGCCCCAGCCAAGCCCTCCCATACCAGTGCTGCCACCCCTGCGTTTCCCCTCCTGTGTGAGGTCGGGCCAGCCTGACTCTGTCTCCAAAACAAGACACAGGTAACATCTACCTCCGAGAGCTGCACAGGGCAAGACCCCTGTGTCAGACATACTGCAGGCAGCAGGCACTCAGTGAGCATCAGGTGATCTTGCTATGCACCCCTGAGAGCAGCAGGGGCCTTCATCCTGACTTGGGACTCCAACACAGGGAGGAGGCTGTTTCTCCATTCATGCTAACCGAGGAGTCCCCAAAACGTGCAGCAGAAGTGAGTCTTGCCAAGCCTCTCTACAGATGGGGTCTAGGAGGTTAGCTGAGTGAGGGAACATACCCAGACTGCAGCAAGACTTGGAACACAACGGGAGGGCTTGGCACTTGTTCTTGCCCACCACCGGGGCCAGTCCAGGAGGCAAAGCCAGTGGGGCAGGGGTGGGGACTAAAAACAGTCTCAGAGCCTCCTCCACCAGGAACCAAGAGTTTGCTCCAGACTTGTAGGGGTTCAGCAGAAAAGTAGAGAACTCTGGCCTGATTAAGGTTGGAAAATCTCTGGGAATTGTTGGCTTCAGAGCTGTTTCATTACCATTTGAAAAGCTTCACCTGGCTCATCCATGAATGCATTTGCAAAATAGGTGGTTAGGTTAGGTTTTAAGACAATGCCTTTCTAGTGTTGTTTCTGCCAGTTTTTAGGAGTTCTCCTCCGGGTTCTTTTTTGGGGGGGGTCAGGAATTGAACTCAGGACCTCATGCTTGCCAGGCAGGTGCTGCGCTGCTGAGCTATATCCCTGACCCCATCAGGGTTCCTTTTTATTTAAGCTCTGACCATAAACAATGCTGGATTCAGCGATGCGCTCAACTTCAGGATCCAGGGCTGGCCTCTGTAGTGATTCCTTCCTGCTGTGATTGGAGGTGACATATTTGCATGTTGTTAGAGTGTCTGCTATGCCCAGCCAAACACTGGCATATACACGGTCACTTCTCTAGGACCCTTGGCCAACAGGATTCATGAAGTTAACTACTGTGGCAGAAACAGGATAAGAGATGGGATGAGAGACCAAGACAGGAAAACAGAGGGGCCATTTTGTTGTCAAATTAAAAAATGGGGTTGAAACCAAGAAATTCACAGAGGCGTGTCAGGCCTGGAACTTTCCCCCCAAAGCTTTGATCCTGTCCAAATGTTCGAACCTCCTACCGCGCTGTGGGGCTTTTTGAATGAAATTTCTAAGCTGGCGTGTCAGCAAATCTCTCCTGGCACTGGCATGTCCACTGTGCCTCAAGTGGCGCTCACCCTGCTGTTCTAGGCAAGGGCTGCTAACGTGTCCTGTTTGTTCTCATAAAGCCACAGAAAATAAGCGGCGGTTCAGGCTGCATGTGGTTCCTTTGGTTGCTTCCCCCACCCCCACTTTTTTAAAAATGCTTAAAGCACATAAAACCTAGTACAGGAGAAATGACTAATGACTCAAATATGTATATATACATATATAGCTATTTAGCTCAAATAGGAAAAGACCATGTTTATATATATGGTGGTGCTTGTGGGTGCATATGTTGGTATTTTGTTCTAAGAGATACATGTCACAGAAAAGTAGCAGTACATGCAGGCTTATACCTGACCTCAACCCAGAGACACTGAGCTTGGAGCACATGCAGGTGCAAAAAGTGAGGACCAGGGATGAGGGGGACAGTGTGAAGATGGGTTTGGAAGAGAGGGAGTCAGTTGCTGCCAACACCAGAGGTCTTGTGTCCCTATGGCCCCAGCCACCTCTCCAGCCCCAGCCTAGCCACCATCTGAGTCCTTTCATGCCTTTCCTAGGGAATTCTTCTATTACTGTAATTACTATTGCTATTATATTTTTTAAATCTTAAGTCCCATATAATCCTGTGAACTTGCCAGTAGGATCACAAGGCCACCCCTGGAAGGGTCCGTGGAAGCCAGCCTGTGCACGCAGGGGCCGGCTGCTACGCTCCGTTTCCACCAGGTCTCAACTTCATTACCAGCATCGAAAGGCCACCACTCTGCTTTTCTGGGCCTTCTGTGGCTTCTCCATTGGCTGAACTGGCCACTGCCTTTGCTTCCTCCTACAACTGTTGCAAGGATCAAAAATGACACGTAAGAAGGCTGTGACCCCACGAAGGGTTACATGAATGTTGGACCAATAAGAAGTTTGCTTATTCCTTAAACCCGATTTGAGATCCTTAGTTGCTTTGAAAAACCAACATTGAGAAATGTGGGGAACCTTTGCTTAAAAGCTAGGCATTGAAAGGGCAAAATACATGAAACAATTTTCAGACTCTCACAGATTCCTTTTTGGTTTGCAATGTTCTCAATATAGTCATACAAAAACCCATGAGTGAAACTTGAGAGATGAGCTATGGATGTTTCTCTGCAGTCTGAGGTTTTACTGTCAGCCTTTTCCACAAGGGCACTCAAAATGAAGAAATCAGTTACATGAAAGCTCATTTATTTTAGCTCGGAAGGACTTTTTACTGGTGGCCTACCCAGCTCATGTGTGGACAGTCAGGAGCTCACTGTGTTGAAGTAGGAAGGGCCCGCTAATATTTACAGGTACTGTGAACTTAAGTGAGAAGCTCTCCTTGTACTTTGAACGTTTTAGTTTTTATATTTAAAAACTAAAACTGACCTCCTACTCGTTCATTTCCAGGCATGTTCACAGAGGTGGGCGGGAGTGTGGGTTTGTGGATGTGAGTCTGAGGGGCGCGACATCCCAGGTTGTAACAGGGATTCAAACCACCACACTTATGCTTTAGAAAAAAACCAGTAGTTTCCACCTTAGGAGCATTTTAGAGAAAATCAAATATAAGGGAAAAAACCCTTCTTATTAAATTGAATTGTGGTCTAACAGTTTGCCACATCCTGTTGAGGGACATCTGACTAAGTAAGCAGAGCAGAGGTTCCTCTTTCAGGCATGTCGTGAGGGTCACATGTCACCTGCAGTTCAAAACACCTCTATAAAGAGAAGCCTTCACGCTGGTGGAAAAGCTGAATAAGAAGGTGGAAATTATCAGTGGAGAGAGGCACTGTGTGAACCCGTGGGTGTCACTGGCACGGCCATATCAGAGAGAAAGCCACCCAGAGGAACCGGCGAGCTCAGGGCAACGTGGGCTGACAGGGACCCGGAACCATGACTTCATGGAAGAGAGTGGTGCGGGCAGGAGGGCGGTCAGGTCCTCAGCGGCACCATGCTCCTCAGATGGGCCTTCCACCCACTGTGAGAGGAGCACAGAGTTCCTCTCAGGGTCGTGGCAGAGCCCGTGTCTGGAAAAGAACAGCTTTTCACCTCTCTGTGTGAACACAGCCTGTGGACCATCACCTGCTGTGCTTCCTGTCATTTCACAAAACTGGGGAACAGCATTGTCATGCAGTTGCATTGTTGTCCATCTTTAGTTTCTCTCAGCAGCTCCATGCCCCACTTGGTCCCATGGAGAATGTGGGAAGATCTTAGAAAATGTTTGAGCTAGTGTAATGGTTCCTGCGCCTCCCTGTGAAGTCAGAGACGTAATGATCCCAGCCAAACGTGGTGTGGCTAGACAAGAATGGAATCTGCCCACACAGCACTCCCACCTCAGCCTGTTGGAGGGGCGGACTGGTCATTCACTTGAAGCCATGTGGCAACCAGTGTGCACTGGAGGCCTTGAGCTCCCCTGAGAACTCGGCGACTTGCCCATCAGGACTGAGAAAACGAAGTAGCCTTGTGGTAGCACACGCAACCAGCTGGGGACCCACGGAGCTGGAGACTCTACTGTTTTCCCCGGCCCTGCCTGGGCTCTCCCTCTGAGGCTCAGGTGCCCCAGTGGGCAGCAGGGGGAAGCCCATATCTCATGTTTCTTCCCCTTTTACCTTTCAAGCAGATGTTATTTTCCTGTGGTCTGTAGGATCATGAGTGACTAGAAGATTCTCAACTGCTTCACTTAATGCCTCCACTCTCTCCTATCACTGTTAGGACTCAGTCTCCCTACTGCCCCATTACTGTTACTCCTCAGGCCCCTTCTACCTCGCATCATTATTGTACCTCTGCCCTCCCTCATATCCATGTCGTTGTTACTGCTCAGAATTCCCTCCTATCCCATTATTATGACTGCTCAGTCACCCCTCTTGTGTCATCATTGTTACTCAGAACTCTGTGTATCCCACAGAGTACCCCTCCAGCTGCCCTCAGAGCTCATTACTATAGCTTAAGTCTTGCCCCTGCCCCATTACCTATCAGACCTTTCACATCCCATTATTCTTCAGACCTTCATTTGCCATCATCATCACTCCACAGAATGTCCTATGATTACTCTTCAGAACTTCCTTCCCACCTCATCATCGTTACTTCCCAGACCTCTCTGCACTCCGCATCAGTATTCCTCCTCAGGCCTCCCTCACACCCCTCATTATTACTCCTCTGAACCCTCTGGCATCCGCCATTACTCTTCAGAACTTCCTTCCCACCTCATCATCGTTACTTCCCAGACCTCTCTGCACTCCGCATCAGTATTCCTCCTCAGGCCTCCCTCACA